>JADRCD010210654.1:9312-46812 GCA_019843815.1 Montemys delectorum
ACCCACACTACCACTGACCCACACTACCCCTGACCCACACCACTGACCCACACTACCCCTGACCCACACCACTGACCCACACTACCACTGACCCACACCACTGACCCACACTACCCCTGACCCACACCACTGACCCACACTGCCACTGACCCACAAGCCTTAGCAATGCTTTGTCTGCTTTTATACCTTGAGTTTTCCTAAGTATTTTAATGTTTGTATTTTGTACATGTGGACAGAAGGCTGTGGCATCACATCCACTGGACTAGAGTTACTGACACTTGTTAGCTACCATGTGGGATCCTCAGATCTGGAAGAGCAGCTCTCTCAATCGCTGAGCCAAGCCATCTCCAGCTGCCAATTTTTTCTAATTTTTAAAATTTTGTGTGTGTGTGTGTGTGTGTGTGTGTGTGTGTGTAGGCACACTGGCCACAGCCTGCCACAGCATGCTTACAAAAGTCAAAGGGAACCTTTCAGGAGTGGACTCTGCCCTGTGGGTTCAGGGAGCCACCTTGGGTTGTCACACTTGAACTGCTGAGTCATTTTGCCAACTTCCGTTGCTTTTTAAAGACAGTCTCATGTAGACCAGCTGATTTTCAACTCCTGTGTAGAAGGTGACCTAGAACCCTGATCTTCTTTAAGACCCAAGTGCAAGAAATGCAGACACGAACTATCAGCCCTGAGAAACTCGGTTTAAAGACAAACATAATGCACATCGTCAGAGCCAGCACTCACTAGCTTTTCCCATCCTTTCCCACACCAAGTCCATGGCTAGGCCCTGCTTCCTGGATTTACCTGTTTTTGTTTTACTCCTGTCTTAAAAACCTTTTGGCAGCTGGGTGGTGGCAGTGCACACCTTTAACCCTGTCCCTTGGGAGGCAGAGAGGTAGACCTCTGAGTTTAAGGCTAGCCTGGGCTACACAGAGAAACCTTGTCTCCTTTTGGCCTATTAACTACAAACTGTCTGATCCCAGGCATCCTGACCTAGATCAGGGATGGTTGTATGTGATGAGACATAAATGTCTGGTCATCTTGCCTATCCCAAAGTCAAGAAATTAAGAAACCATTTAACTGCAAATATATGTGTTGGTTTCATAAAGGTGAATGCAGCCTGTAACAGGAATGGGTCATTATGGTGTTGCTGTTAGTTTCTTCACGGATTTAGTTGTCAATTTATGCTATTGTCATAGCATAAATAGTGGTCACCAGTACATTTTAGTCTTAGCTGGACAAGATGGCTAATGTCTTGAATCCCAAGCACTCAGGAGGCAGAGGCAGGTTTACACAGTAAGTTCAAGGCCAGCCAGGACTCTGTAATAAGGACCTTGTCTCAAAAATCAGTTGCGTTTTGGATTTTCTGAAGTTTTTCACTATTTTCCTGAAAGAATATCTAATTTCCCATCTTTTCCCCCCAATCCCACACCCAATCTGGACTGCAGGAAGGATATGGAGAGAGATTTAAAAGTTGACCCAAATACGCTGCTCAGTAGTTCTAGCCAAGAGGTCACAAAGGATCTACTAGATATGATTGGTAAGTAGAGCGCCCAGACCACATGGTCTGTCTTTCTCACCCAGGAGTCCGCACATCTTGAGTTTGCTCACAGCAGACAATGAAAAAATCAAATGAACCACTCCTTCTTTCAAAGAACTGGTAACCTAATGAGGTCACACAGCAGTGATATCATTACAGTTTCAAATGATGATATGGGGTTCCTGGGGGGACAGGTAGCAACCTCTGGGCCTTAGTACTTGAGTGTAGAGCTGGAAAAAAAAATGAGATATAGGCCTAAGGGGGAAGAGACAGCAGTCTATCTAGGGTATAGAACAGTAGTGGAAGAAGCCTTTCTTGTAGCTGGGGAAAATGGCCCCCGCCTTTCCTTCCAGCACTCAGAAGGCAGAGGCAGACAGATCTGTAGGAATTTAAGGCCAGCCTGTCAACAAATTGAGTTTCAGGCCAGCCAAGGCAACAGGCTGAGATTCTGTGGCAAAAAAAAAAACCCCAAAATTTCATACCTCCCTTAGAAGTAGCCAGTTAACATAATACTATATGTCCTATTTTTTTCATATTTTATTTTTAATTATGTATAATGTCTGTGTGTGTCTCCCCCCAACCCCCAGGGTTTCTCTGTATAGCCCTGGCTGTCCTGGAACTCACTTTGTAGACCAGGCTGGCCTCGAACTCAGAAATCTGCCTGCCTCTGCCTTCCAAGTGCTGGGATTAAAGGTATGCGCCACCACTGCCTGGCCTGTGTGTGTCTTAAGTGTGAGTATGTGCATGTGAGTTTGGGCACTCTCAGAGGCCAAAGCTGTTGCATCCTTTCTGGGGTTAGAATCCCAGGTGGTTGTGAGCCACCAGGCGTGGGTGCTGGGGACCAAACGGAGGTCCTTTGTAGAGCAGTAAGGGCTGCTAGCCGATGAGGCATCTCTCAAGCCCCAGTCTTCTTTTTTTAAAAAAAAAAATCTTTATTAATCTAGGCACGATTTGAAGATTATTTTATGTGTATGAGTATTTTGCCTGCATGTATATATGTATAGTGTGTGCATTCCTGTGCCCATAGAGGCTAAAAGAGGGTGTTGGGATTCCCTGGAACTGGAGTTTCCGAGCTGTGAGCCATGTGGGTCCTGGAAATGAACCCATGTCTTTTGCAAGAACAGCAAGTCCTCTTTATCACTTAGCCTTCCCACCATCCCCACCCCCCACTTTTTTAGTTTTTGTTTTGAGACTCCCTAGGGCTATGCCAAGCTTTTCTTTTTCAAACAGGGTCTGGCTGGGTAGGCCAGGCTAATCTCAAACCTAAAAATTTTCTTGCTGATTCCTCTGAATATTGGGATCATAGGATCATCCCTGTATACTACCACACCCAGCAGTTGGACATTTATCCCACAAACATTCTGTATCTGTATGTTCTGTGACATATGCCCTGTTTCTAAATGACTCATATTGCACAGTGGACCAGCAGCTCCCTCAGGCATTGCCAGAAAAAAAATCTCCAAGTTAGAAAGGGCCCAGAGCGAGGCCCCAGAACCTTTGTAACTTTAGAGGACTATCTCTGGCTGTTGCTTCTGCCTATCATTTCCTTAGACCTCACCAGCACCAGCCCACATTCAGATTACCTGAAGGACCCCGTCTTTCGTACCATCTTGTCTCTCCATAGGTCAGGGAGTTTCATGAAGTCAAGCCTGTGTGTTTAATTTATTGGAGCCAGATGAGTTCTGGGGTAGAGGGAAGGTATCAGGCCCAACTTAATTGGTGTTCATTTGTCTCTGCTGGGACAGGAATATCTAATTCTGCAGTTGGCAATGCTCTTCTGTTTATGATGTGTGTCTGTGTGCTTGCTAGCTTGTAGGTATCAGGCTAGACAAGTTCTTTCATGAGTACATCAGTTCTATGGTTTTTATCTTATGCCTGGACTGCCCTCAGGCACTGTAAAGCCATTTGTCCTTTTGTCCTTGTTGTTTTAAGACCATACAAGTATCCGAACTATTGAAGAACTGGCTGGAAAACTAGAATTTGAAAATGAATTGAACCGTGTGTGTGGACGCTGCCAAGATTCACCCTTTAAAGAGGAAGCCTGGGCCCTGCTTGTGGATGAGAGTCCTCAGAAGGCTTTGGATGCTGACCCCGGGAGCCTCAAGCAGGCTTTGGATGATCAGAATATAGTTGAGACTGTTCTGGACTTGGAAGAAGACTACAACTTGATGACCTCTTTTAAATACCAAATAGAGTGAGAGTGGATGTCAGCAGCCACAGTGGTCACCAGAACAGGTCTTCACAAGGGGTTGGCAGAGCCCGAATTGCCACACCTTAATTTCTGCTGAATTCCATTTTGAGCTGAGAGCCCAAGTTTTAGTTCTGTTATTTTGAAATGTTTGGAGTTTTTTGGACTTGACATTTTTAAAAGTGTTTTTTTGGTTGGTGTTGAATATATACAGGTAGGTCATAGGTTGTGCCTCTGCTCTTTGTCCTTGTATTCTTTTATATGAATCCCTGGGAAAATACAGGAACCATAAAGAGGATAGGTTTGTTACTTGGAGCTAGCCCATCACAGGTAAGCTCCACTCCGAAGAGCTGGGCTCAAGTTGAAGTTTGACTTGGGCCCTCTCCTGCCTGTGGACTCTATTCTCCTCACAGTGCGCACACTGCACACAGGGTTCCCTGTCCCATGCTTTCAAATTTCCTCAAGTCCCTAGCCCTACCCTGCACAGAGCAATGCCTCTGCACAGGTCTGCTGCAGTCAGTTTCTGGTAGGATCCCAGGCTGCCTTCTTTAGGACATTTCCTCGAGACCCCTTACCTAACCGATCCTCCACAGCCATGTGGACCCTGCTGGGAGGCAGGCAGGGTAGTTAAGCAAAGGTTTACTTGTCCACCTTCACACCTGACCACCTCATCCCACCATGAATAGTTCTATAGCACAGACTTCTGACGATGTAGAGAACCTGACCATTGTCCCAAGGTTAGCATAGGAAAAAAAATGATGATGGGCAAGCTGACTCGAGTAGATCACTCAGTTATTTTTAACAGCTAGTTTAGTCTCAGGATTTGGCTCAGTGGTACTTGACCGGTATGTGATGGAGCATTCATGCCACCACCTGGCAATCTCTCAGCACACTTACCCACTTTGTCAAATGGATCTCCTGATGAGTGCTAACTGGTTTCCAACCAGGGATGTTCACTGGCATTGCCTGCATGAGGCAAGAGGGAAGGGCAAGTCTGACCAGTGGCTCTTGTTGGCTAATTGCCGTTGAATGCTGCAGGAGGTAGCATATTCAGTAAACACTCCCAGCCTGTGTAGTGAGAGGTCACACTGTGAATGCTCGCCTCGCTGCATCCTAGGCCACTGCTCTCAGGCTGCTCTAGGTGAAGATTCATGTTCATAAGCCAGTGCCTTGCTTAAGTGGTTGTGGACTTTGTTTTGCTTTTCCTTTTTGAGAGAGCATATATATATTCCTGGGCGTCCTCAAACTCCCTATGTAGAACAGGCTGGCTTCTAATTCACAAAGATCTGCCTCTGCCTGCCAAAGGTGTGAACCAGCAGATAGAGCTTAATTCCTGCCCTTCTTACTCCATCATTGCCCCCCCCCCTTTTTTTTTTTTCTGAGACAGGGTTTCTCTGTGCAGCCCTGGCTGTCCTGGAACTCACTCTGTAGACCAGGCTGGCCTCAAACTCGGAAATCTGCCTGCCTCTGCCTCCCAAGTGCTGGGATTAAAGGCGTGCACCACCACTGCCCACCCCATCATTACCCTTAAGAATTGATTAGATTTGATTACTCTTACTCCAAAGACTAAAGGAAAGAAGACCATAAACCTAAGAGTGGAAAACCTACAGTCCCAACCAATCCTGAGACTTATCCCTAGTGATGTCACATAGATGTCAGCCAACAAGAGACTGCTGTGGTGATGCATACCAGTAATCCTAGAACTTGGAAGGCTAAGGCAGGAGAATAGCATGTTCAGAAAAGTTTATGTAGTAAGATCCTTTCTCAAAAAAAAAAAAAAAAAAAAAAAAGGGCCGGAAAGATCAGATTGATGTCGGAGCAGTTAAGAGTACTTGCCACTTTTCTAGAGGGACCCCGTTTGATTCTTAACACCCATGATGGGAAGCTCATGGCTATTACACCTCCAATGCCAGGGGCTCCAGAGGCCTCTCTAGGTCTCTTCTAGCACTTGTATTCATGTGACACCCTAACACAGATACACATAAAAATGAAAATATTTCACTGGGTGGCAGTGGTACATAGCTTTAATCCCAGCAGTCAGAGGCAGGCAGACTTCTGGTCTGCAGAGTAAATTCCAGGACAGGATCAGCCAGGGCTGGTACACAGAGGGGCCTAGTTTTATCAGGTACAGAGAGGGCAGACAACAAAAACCAAATTTAAAAAAAGATCAAATCTTAAAAGATGTAGGTGTGGTGGCTAAATGCCTGTAATTCCAGCACTTGGGAGATTAAGCAAGAGGCCACGGAGTCCACAATTATCCTTGACTTACATCATAGTACTGTGGTTCTCAGTCTACCGGTCTCGATCCCCTTGGAACTGGATGACCCTTTTAGAGGCTCACATATCAGATACCCTGCATTCCAGATATTTACATTTCAATTTATAACAAAATAGCAGTTATGAAGTAGTAATGAAAGTCATTTTATGGTTGGGAGTCAGCACAACATAAGGAACTGTGTTAAAGGGTTGCAGCATTGGGAAGGCTGAGAACCACAGTTAGTGTACAAGGCAAAGCTGAGAAAGAACGCCTCATATCTGTGATGTGCCTACAAAGCCACAGTCCTCAATCTATAACCACGAGGCAAATGTTAGACAAACTAACAAAAGAGGACATTCTAGGATACCTGACCAGAACTTCAGGATTTTCCAAGGTCATGAAAAATTAAGGATTCAAAAGAAGACACAATAGCTAAGCATGTGGATCCTGGACTGGAGCTAAAATGGTAAAAGATATTAGTAGTAACGAGTGAAATCTACCTGAAGGCTGAGGTTAATATCTTGAGAGTTTCCCAGTTTTGACAGATACACCAGCTTTATGTCAACACTGAAAAAGCCAGGCAGAATACACTCATGCTCACTATATTTGAGGTCTTCTATAAATCTAAAGTTATTCTAAAACTTAACATTTAAAAAATGCAATTAAGGGGCTGGAGAGATGGCTCAGAGTTTAAGAGCAGTGACTACTCTTCAGAGGTCCTAAGTTCAATTTCCAGCTACCACATGGTGGCTCACAACCATCTGTAATGGGGTCCGATGCCCTCTCCTGGTGTGTCTGAAGACATAACAATGTACTCATATACATAACAAATCTTTTAAAAATGCAATCAACTCCCATCTACTACAAAAAATACTTAAGTGAAATAGTCATAGGAAAGCATCAAAGGAAATTACAGTGGTTTAAAATATTTTCTATTTTTATCTATAGTAGACATGTATCATTTCAATATAAAGAAATCGTGTGTCTGCTGATCAGTCCCAGAACTCAGACCAGGATGGCACTTCTCACTGAGCTTCAACCCATCCTAGTCCCCAGCTCCATCAATCAACCCTGGATACTGTCACTAGGTTCCTATCAGCCACCAACTGTCACAGTTTGTGAGAACTGAAGGGATGGTTTCTAGGCACACAAGACTCCTGTAGGGACCCCTGACCTGAGGGCTCTAGATCTTCAGGCTGGATGTTGCAGGTCTCACAAAACCAAGTCCTAGTTGAGGTCACAGGCCAAGGTCTAGTCTCCACCGGGGCTTCGAAGGATGAGGACGGAACCCTAACCATGCAACACTTTGAAGCGACAGGATTTTGGTTTTGCTTATGGTGGAGTTACTGGCCCTTGGGAATGTGGGCCCAACGCAAGAAGACAGACAAGGATGGAGAATCTAGGCTCCCTCTGGCCAGAAAGGTAGGTTTTCCTTTACTAAAGGCTTTATGTGAAAATTAGATTTAGGAAATACAGAATTCATTTTAAATCTCATCCAAATGCGGGATATTTTTCCTCACTACAGAAATATGGCAGCCCCAGATTACTCATGTGGGTAGGCCCTCCTCCTCACCCTTTCACCTTCCCCTGGCTCACTAACACGCCCCGAAGGCCCTTCCTGCCTTTGTCAGCTGCTCAGTGGGGAGGAAGAGGAATGGTTTTTCGGGAATTTGCTGAAGTGGATACAGAAGCCTAGAACATAGCATTTAATACAACTAAAGATTTTCAGAGTCCAAAGCTTTCATAATATATGACAGTTGACCCTGGTCATGTCTGAAACACTTGAAAATGTTTTGACGTCATTCAGCTTCCCTCCCCCGCAGTTCATCTTGGCACACCAAACAATCACTGAATTGTTTCCGTGGAAACACCAGAGTACAATTTGGATTACCAGAATCAAAATAGAAACAAGGCAAATTCAAGAATAAATAGGCGCAGTGGAACCTGCTGGCTGCAAACTGCAAATTGAAATCACAGCATAAGGCAGATGAGAGGCTGGGCCCGTCTACCCTTGTGATTTTCAGGTTCCATGGCTGCAGTCCACCGATATTCTAAATCCAAAGCTTCAGAAGTAGACCAAGACAATAAGGCAAGAGATAAGTCTACAGATGTTTCTAGAACAAAAGGTTGGATGGCTGGAGGAGGCTTAGGAAAGGCCTGCTGCAAAGAGACTTAAAGAGCAGTGGGAAGGAGGGTAGGCCAGGTGAGGGCGGAGCAGCTGCTGTCGAGAGCTTAAAACTGGCACTGCCTTCAGGCCAGCTACATGACAGTGTTTCCCACACTCCCAAGCATGGTGGCCACCCCGGCTACCTAGATTAATTTCAAGGCTCTATAACTGAATGCCCTACCCAGGCGCCAGGGCACTCGGTTAGCAAGTCTCCGTGCCTATGCCAGAGGCAAAGCTCCATCAGGCACTAAAGCCTGTCATCTCTAGCTCTCAGGACTCCCACCAGCGTGCCTCCTGCCCTTCACTCAGGGAACAGAACAGTAATCTCTTGTTCTACTTCCCCGAACTCATTGGTCTTCTCTTGAACACCAGAGAAGATTCCAGAAGAATCAAGGGAATGGGAAGGAAACAGGCAATGTAGTTGGGAAGCCTGTGTCCCTCACCTTTGCACCCAGGCAAAAGCCAGCAGGATGTTAAGGCCGTCCTGACAGATGGGATTGTAGAAAGACTGTAGAAAGGGCTTACCTGGGAGCCACATGGTACTTCTCTGACCGTGGAGGCACATGACCTTAACATGGCAGGAAAAAAAAGTGATGTTACTAAGTTACCCAGTTGTCTGCTGAGGATCACCCCCAGATCATGTTCTGGTAATTTGTTTTCTTCTTGGCATGGGAGAACATTAATATTTTAAGTTGAAACTAAATATTTACAAAAAGAACAAAGTCTTACTCAGGAACTATATGTGAAATGGATTAAAGCCCTAATGTGGAAGGGCTCTCTGTCATAGACTATCTGGAAAATGTACGATAAAGTTTTATTCTAAGACTGGCTTTAAAAAAGTTTTTTTTAAATTACAAACATATCCAGAGAGGGTAGGGAGGTGACTGTTTTTCTGGGCACGCTGGGTGAAGAAGTCATAAGAAATTTCCTGTGAAAGAGAAGTGGGAATAAGGAGTATTTCGAAGCTTCTGCAGCCAAGTTCAGGGGTAGGCAGCAAAAGGATGTCCTAGAAAGGCCAAATTTCAAGATACATTTTCGTTTGTTTTAGGAGGGCTGGTTTGTTTGGTTTTTGTGTTTTGAGATGGGGGTAGGGGGTGGGCGTGGGGATAGGTCTCTGTCCTGCTACTCACTCTGTAGACCAGGCTAGCCTCAAACTTGGGAGCTTCACCTGTCTCTGTGACCTAAGTGCTAGCATTAAAAGTGTGTGTCACCACCACCTGACTTGAAGACAGGGTTTTTAAGGAGCTATCTGCCTAGAAATGCAGCCTCTGCTCCCAGTAAGTGCCAAGTCAGCTACTCTCCAGTGTGCTAGGAACACAGCAAGGACAAGACAGATGTCGTCCTTACTTCTGGAGTTCCTATCCCTGGTTAAGTGGAACAAAGAATACTAACTCAGCTAGATCAGTGTGAGATAAAACAGGGCAAGAGGACGAATAGTCCTCAGAACTCACAGGGTGGAAGGAGAGAACACACACACATACACACACACCACACGCACATACACACTCCATAAAAAAGGCCATTTTGCTGGTAATATGTAAATGGATACAGGACTGTCAGGCAATTAAGTGCTGTAGTCAACTTCATTTCCATCCTGGAGTAACAGAGGGTGGAGCACTCAGCAGACTCTCCATCCTCCCACCCCAACCCTCCCACCACATCCACCTCTGTGTAGCTACATACAGCTCTAGAAGCATCTGAAGAGCCAAAAATGTTGTGTGTTCCAGAGACGAGTTTGGGGCTGTGTCACGCTCACCAAGTCTGGCAGGAACCAAAAAAAAAAAAATTTTTTTTAAAAAGCAAAAACCATAGAAATAAAATAAGAAACAATACCCTTTCCCAATGATTGCCAGAGATATACAGTATAATTTTTAATTATCTCAATCTTGCTAGAGCTACATTTACCACTTATTCTATCAAAACACCCAGCTAGTGGACACTGAGTCCCATGGACTCTGATGTGATTATACAAAATGAAATACTTTTGAAGAGACAGCATGTTACAACAGCAGAGATTGGCAACACAATGCCATCTTTGGCACTTTACAGTTAGATGGTTCTAGAAAGGCTCATTCACAAATACTGAAAAATCTTTAAATTCACAGGATTTCAACTTTGAATTAAAATAGTAAGACAATAAACAACAAGAGATAAAAATAAAATATAACCAATACTACAATTGTGGAACGGGACAAAGGTCCTTTGGTTTCAAAGCGTCCTTCTGATGGCCATGTCGTCTAGGAAGGGCTGGAAGGAAGCTTTCGTGCTGGATCTCAGGCATGAGCCACCTCACCTCACTTTCATAAGCAGCTTTGATACTCTGTTCTTTTTGTTTTGTTTGTTGTTGTTGTTTGGTTTTTCAAGACAAGATATCTCTGTGTAGCCCTGGCTGTCCTGGAACTTGCTCTGCAGACTAGGCTGGCATCAAACTCAGAGATCTACCTGCCTCTGCCTCCCCAGTGCTGGGATTAAAGATGTGCATCACCAGCACCAGGATTAACACTGGTGATCCATTTACATATTACCAGCAAAATGGCCTTTTTTATGGAGTGTGTATGTGTGTGTGGTGTGTGTGTATGTGTGTGTGTTCTCTCCTACCACCCTGTGGGTTCTGAGGACTATTCGTCCTCTTGCCCTGTTTTATCTCACACTGATCTAGCTGAGTTAGTATTCTTTGTTCCACTTAACCAGGGATAGGAACTCCAGAAGTAAGGACGACAATCGTCTTGTCCTTGCTGTGTTCCCAGCACACTGGAGAGTAGCTGATTTGGCACTTACCGATTAATGAGTAGTCTCATTTACAGCTGAGATCGAGATATGCTTATAGTACCAACATTCTGAAGGCTGAGATAGGAGAATTATAAATTCAAAGCCAACCAAGGCTACATAATAGCCCCCTGTCTAATAGTGTACCCTGTAACATGTCCTCTCAGGGAAAAGACAAAATTCTTTGACAGCAATGAGTAGAGATAAAAGTGAGAAAGGTATCTGTCAGGAGCAGGGAATGTCTTAGAGCAACTCATAGAGTCACAAGGTTTCTGAGAGTTCTTCCAAATCGTATTCCATAAGGAAACCAATGCCCTTTCCATCAAGCACACACAGCCACTTCCTGATGCCTCAGCACAGGCTACTCCCTGAGTACTCTCCATTGTCTCCACAATTTCTTCCCCGTACCTTCCTGTTGTGAGCGGCAACTGATACTGAGAGTACATAACAAATTCGAGGTCATCCTGGGCCACATGAGGCTTGTCTCAAAAAATTATTGACAATAAAAATAGCCCCCTGTACTGGCTAGTTTTGTGTGCCAACTTGACACAGGCTGGAGTTATCACAGAGAAGGGAGCTTCAGTTGGGGAAGTGCCTCCATGAGATCCAGCTGTGGGGCATTTTCTCAATTACTGATCAAGGGGGTAGGGCCCCTTGTGGGTGGTGCCATCCCAGGGCTGGAAGTCTTGGGTTCTCTAAGAGAGTAGGCTGAGCAAGCCAGGGGAAGGAAGCCAGCAAGGAACATCCCTCCATGGCCTCTGCGTCAGCTCCTGCTTCCTGACCTGCTTGAGTTCCAGTCCTGACTTCGTTTGGTGATAAACAGAAATGTGGAAGCAAGCTGAATAAACCCTTTCCTTGGCTGGGCGGTGGTGGCGCACGCCTTTAATCCCAGCACTTGGGAGGCAGAGGCAGGCAGATTTCTGAGTTCGAGGCCAGCCGGGTCTACAGAGTGAGTTCCAGGACAGCCAGGGCTATACAGAGAAACCCTGTCTCAAAAGTAAATAAATAAATAAATAAATAAACCCTTTCCTCCCCAAACTTGCTTCTTGGTCATGATGTTTGTGCAGGAATAGAAACCCTGACTAAGACATACAGTTTGTCGTTCTGAGATTGTGACTCAATCTTTTCTCAGCTAAAGTCACTGTTGGCAGGTTAGAAATTATCATCGCTGCTATCAAAATCTGGGTCACAGAGCAAATTCTTCCCTCCCTTCTTACACAGAGGTGGCTCTAGGTTTTCAAGGCTGAGGTCACTGAACCAGTTTATCTGCTGGTCGCCCTGGGAGCTGCTGTCTATGGAAGAGCACTGGGAGGAGTGCAGGAGGTTCCCTTGCACTACCATTGCTGTCTTACTGGTCTCTCCTGCTCCTCCCAAAATGTGACAGGTTGACTTTGTGGAACTTCTCGGAGTCGGCCAACAGATGTGGGGCCCCTGTGGATTACAAGCTAGAGCCTGGGGACAGTGATGCCCAGCCATGAAGGCACAGGCCTTCCTTGAGGTCTGCTCCTCTTGCCCTCTATCTAGAAGCCTGCCTCTCTTTGACCTCCTGGGTTGCTGCTGCTTGCCTCTCCACCTTTTTCTGCAGGTCCTACCTTTCTGTTCAGTTGCTGACTGTTCAAATAAGTCAAAAGAACACTTGCTTTGGGCCCCATATTCGGGGCAGACATTCTTCACTCTGGCTTCAAACTTATTTAAGTCTAGCTGTGAAGCTCCTTGGGCAATTAGACCCTGGTCACTGCCAGCCTTCTGGCTTGGGAGGCTAGAGAAGTGGTTACTCAGGCTTCTGGTGGTCATAACCCAGTTCTTGCAGTAAGTCTGCATGGTCTTATCCTTCACAAGCCCACTGCCTCTATGGAGCCCGTCTGTTGGCGATGCAGCCTTTTGAAAAATGTCCCTCTCTGCTCCTTCATCCCAGACACCACACTCCCCAGGCCCCTGGGAACTCCTACTGGGATTTCCTGCAGAAGACTCCTGGGCCTGCCAAGTAGTTGGCTCCTCAGAGGGATGCTTTTCCTGCTCAGTAAAATGGAGGCTCTGGGTCAGAGATGGTGAGGTCTGAGAGGCACTGTCTTTCAGATGCCCAGCCTCCTGAGGCACGGAGGTGAGTGCTTTCAGCTCTTCTAGGACACCAGGCACAGCGAGCTGGCCCAGGCTGTCACAAAGCTGCTGGAGGTTCTTACTCTGCTGGATGACTAAAACTTCAAGGTTCGTCAGGGTGGATTTCACCTCCATCAATTCTGCTTGTCTCTGGGAAAGAAAGTGGAAAAGGAGACTGATGGACACCATGAAGTGTGAGGACAGATGTGGGGGCGGAGCTCACACCCTAATCCCAGTGCTGACATGGCTGCATCAAGAGCACTAACTTCCACGAGGGAAAGGAGGGACAGACACCTTAATGCTTAAGAGCACTTGCTGCTCTTGCACAGGACCCAGTTTTCAGTTCCAGGAACCCACCTGGTGGCTTACAACCTTTTGTACCTCCAGTTCCATGGGATCTGATGCCTTCCTCTGACCTCTATGAGAACCAGGCATATACATGGTACAGAGACACACAGGCAAACAAAACACTTGTATACATAGAAAGAAATTAATCTAAAAGTATAAATTAAAAAGAGGATTAACATGGGTCTGAGGCTAGCTTGGGCTTCATAGTCAGTTCTAAACAGCCTGTGCTACAGAAGAGAGACCCCGTGTCAAAACATAAAAACAAAAAGAATGTGAGAAGCAACCAGTGGACAAAGGTTTGTCCCTCACAGAGTCAGCACTGTGGAACACTGTGAGCAAGGCCTGGGTGCACATCATGCCAGGGAACCCTGAGGGTAGGCTATATCCTGACTTAATGAAAAGACCACTATCCTGGGCTCTCGTCTTCGATGGTAATCTCTCACATACTAAGTGTTTCTCTTGTTTTGTTTTGTTTTTTTGTTTTTTCAAGACAGGGTTTCTCTCTGTAGCCCTGGCTGTCCTGGAACTCACTCTGTAGACGAGGCTGGCCTCTAACTCAGAAATCCGCCTGCCTCTGCCTCCCAAGGGCTGGGATTAAAGGCGTGCGCCACCACCGCCCGGCCTAAGTGTCTCTCTTGATCTTAGAGATGAAGCCTAAATCACACTCAGGCAGTATCGGTACCTGACCTCCTCAGGAGGCTAGGGCAAGCACACCTGAGCCCATTACCTCAGGACAAGCCGGGACAACAAAGCCAACCAAACAGGAGCTTGGCGCTCATACTCACAGCGGCACACGTCCTCTGGATCTCAAGGATGGCCTGCTCCACGATGCCTTTGTCTCTCACTGACTCAACCATCAGGTCATGCTGGACCTGTGCCGTCTCTTGAACTAACACAAAACAAAGACAAAGCCTTCCTAAGGCTGATGTGCATCGCCCGCTCAGGGCAGCGGAGGAAGGCGCTGCATTCCAGTGTGCAGAGTGACGCATCACATCCTCTCTGCTAACATTCAGAATCCACTTCTCTTGACCCAGATAGTCTCTCCACAAGCACAGGCCTGCAATCTTTGCACTTGGAAGGCTGAGCCATAAGGATGCTATGAATCCTACGTGAGACTATGTCTCAATAAAATAAGGTAAAATAAAATAACACAACCTTCCCCCAAACTTAGCAGTATTTATTGACCATCATTCTATATACCAAACACTGAACGCGCATACATATACATACACATACATATTATTACATATTGTTAGTAGCCAGGTGTTTCCACCAGTCTGCCCTAGAGACCCAGCCACAGCTTTACAGTTTACACTCACCACACCCACCTCTGCTGCCAGGCTCAGCAGGAGAGGCACAGAAGCCTCAGCCACCCCAGATCTCTCTCATTCTCTCTTGCCGGTTTCTCTCTTGCCTGTTTCTCTCTTGCCTGTTTCTCTCTTGCCTGTTCTTCTCTGTCTCTCCCTCATTCTGCCTTGTTCTGTTTCCATTTCTCATGTCCCCACTCCTAAACAGCTCTCCTTCGCCCAATAAATCTCTTACATCTGTTGTTTGCATTATTTCTTAGCAGCATGCCTTGGCACAGGCCACTAAAGGTACCTGCACCTTCCCCATTTTATCCTAACACACACATACACACACACATGCATCATATGCATGCGCGCACACACATGTTGTCAGGGAAAACAGGCAACTAATGACAAATGTACGAATGACTTGTATAATACAGTAAGTGCTATAAGGAAAAGGATACTAAGTTTTAAAGTGCATCATTTCTTAACTTTTGTTTTTCTTTTTAAACAGGGTCTCTCATAGCCCAGCCATGGCCTCAAATTTCATGTCAGCCAAGGGTGACTTTACTTACTGAGTCATCTCACTGGCTAACTCTTTCTCTCTCTTTCTTCCTTTCTTTTTATTCATTCATTAATTTTATGTATTTAGATTTTTTTTTTGAGACAGGGTTTCTCTATGTAGCCCTGGCTGTCCTAGAACTCACTCTGTAGATAAAGCTGACTTCAAATTCACAGACATCTGCCTGCCTTTATCTTCTGAGTGGTCAAATTAAGGATTTGAGCCAGCCACCATTGGGCATTTATTTATTTAAGATCTATTTATTTACTATGCATACAGTGGTCTGCCTACATGTATGCCTGCATACCAGAAGAGGGCATCAGACCCCATTACAGATGGTTGTGAGCCACCATATGGTTGCTGGAAATTGAACTTAGGACCTCTGAAAGAGTAGCCAGTGCTCTTAACCCCTGAGCCATCTCTCTAGCTCCCATTAATTAACTTTTTGAGACACAGATTCACTATATAGTTCTGGCTGGCATAGAATTCACAAATATCTGCCTGCTTCTGCTTGAAGAATGCTGGGATTAAAGGCCCACCATGCCTGGCTTTTTTGTTGCTATTGATAGGGGTGGTTTTGTTTTGTTTTGTTTTGTTTTGTTTTTGAGACAAGTTCTCATGTAGCCTATGAAGGGACCAGCATCTGATACAAGACACCCCATGATCAAGTTCTCAGCACAAAGGAGATTTATTTGTACCACAAGGGCAAAAGTCAGGAAAAAGAGGCAAAGCCAAGACAGGAGACAGAGGCCTAGGGAGAGGAGGAAGGGATATTTGGCTGGACAAAGGACTGCCTCCAGATAAAGAGGAGAAAAGCAAATGGTGGTTTATAAAGGGAAAGGGGGAAACTATCTGTTAGGATGAGGTGTTTAATTTTGATCGGATAAGTTACGTTAATTAGGGCAGCCAAAAGGCGGCTTTTGATTATTGGATCTCAACACTTAGATCCTTCGTAGTCATCCTGGGGAGAGCGGGGGAGGAAGTGGCAAAATGAGGGGCCAGACCTTGGCAGCTAGCTTTAGGAATGTAATCTAGGGCCAGAGAGATGATGGATGGCTCAGGGGTTAAGAGCACTAACTGCTCTTCCAGAGGTCCTGAGTTCAAATCCCAGCAACCACATGGTGGCTCCCAACCATCTGTAATGAGATCTGATGCCCTCTTCTGGTGCGTCTGAAGACAGCTACAGCGTACTTAGATATAATAATAAATAAATCTTTGGGCTGGAGTGAGCAGGGACTGAGCGAGCAGGGCCAACCAGAGCAAGCAGAGGTCCTAAAAATGTAATTCCCAACAACCACATGAAGGCTCACAACCATCTGTTCAGCTACAGTATATCCATATACATAAAATAAATAAAATAAATCTTAAAAAAAAAAAAAGGAATGTAATCTAATGGTTTTTAGCAAGGAAACAGAACTAGGGGAGGGGCAAGGGCTACCAGAGCCAAGTTTGCCATGCCCAAGCTGGCTAGAGTCCCTTCAGCCCTCAAACTCCCAAGGCTCTTTGTCCTGAATCATCCTGCTTCTACCTTCCAAGTTCTGGAATTATCGGTATTGCTTCACCACACTCAGCAAGAGGATAGCATTTAAATCCAGAAAAGAGCTGGTCACAGAGGCGTGTGTGTACCTTTAGAAGGCACTAGGAAACATAACACACCCCACTGTTTCTATATTGAAAACTACACAGGCCAAGTGGTGGCACACACCTACAACAGCAGCTCTTAGGAAGGTGCAGGAAGAGAACTATCATGCTTCTGAAACCAGCCTTGAAGCCAAGGTAAACTCCAGTCTAGCCTGTCTTTTTTTTTTTTTTTTTTTTTGGGTTTTTCGAGACAGGGTTTCTCTGTGTAGCCCTGGCTGTCCTGGAACTCACTCTGTAGACCAGGCTGGCCTCGAACTCAGAAATCTACCTGCCTCTGTCTCCCAAGTGCTGAGATTAAAGGCGTGAGCCACCACTGCCCTGCACCTGTCTTTTTTTTTTTAAAGAATTAAAAAAAAAAAAGTTACTATTGCTACTACCACCAGCTCCCAGCTCTGCCAGCACCTGGCAATTCTTTTTTTGTTTTTTGTTTTCAAGACAGGATTTCTCTGTGTAGCCCTGGCTATCCTGGAACTTGCTTTGTAGACCAGGCTGGTTTCAAACTCAGTGATCTTCCTGCCTCTGACTCCTGAGTGCTGGGATTAAAGGCATGAGCCACCTAGCAATAAATATATTTTTTTAAAATTTTCATTCAGGCCGGACAGTGGTGGCACACACTTTTAATCCAGCACGTGGGAGGCAGGGGCAGGCAGATCTCTGAGTTTGAGGCCAGCCTGGTCTACACAGTGAGTTCCAGGACAGTCAGGGCTATACAGAAACCCTGTCTTAAAAACCCCTTCTCCCCCCAAAATTTTTTTCATTAGGTTTTGTTTTGTTAAGACATGGTCTCACTCTGTAACCCAGGCTGGCCTTCAATTCCCCATGCAGCCAAGGCTATCCTTAAGCTCCTGACTTGGGTCAGGGTCACTCCTGACTTGGTTGTCTGCCTGAAGCAGTCGTGGGTAGAGGCAGTACTTGTAGGCGGTAGGACTCAGTAATAAGTCAGACCACTGGGGATGCTTCCTTCCACTCATGGGACCCTAGTCCTTTAATTTCTCTCCTTTCCAGAACAACGAGCTGGACAAACCTCATCCACCATGTGTTCTCCCCATGAGCACTGTTCCCACAAAAAGCCATAAGCTAAATACTCTGGAAGCCAAAACAAACCTTCACTTCTTTCTGTTGTTCTTTTGTTTGTTTGCTTGTTTGTTTTCTGAGATAGGATCTCTCTGTGTAGCCCTGGCTGTCCTGGAGCTCACCCTGTAGACCAGGCTGGCCTCGAACCCAGAGATCTATCTGGAGAGCTGGAATTAAAGGCATGAGTCGCTACCACTGCCACCGCACACACCATCACTTCTTATAAAGCAATGGAAAGCTAAAAGAGTACGTGACTGGGGCACTCACACAATAGTCACTCCATCACTTCATACAAGGAAGCATTCGTCATTCGCCTCTGTTCTCAGCACTGCCACTTGTGAGGGTAAGGGCTCTAGCTCTAACCTACCTACACAGATGCACAGCTGCCCCGTGTGGTGGTGCCCAGGTTGGAAGCCAGTGGATAAACAGTACAGTGCTTCTTTTCAGACAGATGGAAATTATTTTCTGAGCCATACAAAGGCACTGATTTTTGTAAATATGAATGAGCTGACAAATTAGATTAAAATAAAAAAATAAGTAAGTGCAAACAAGTACAGATGCACAAGCATCTATTTTCTTAGATAATAGTAGTTCTAGAGAAGTAAGTGTGTAGCTAAGGAGAAGAGTGTGCTGGGTGTTTATAAAGGCATTCAGCTATATATAAATCACTTCACTGCTGGGGGAGGGAGGGGACTTTGCAAACAGCACTCTATAACTGACCTTAAGACCAAGGCTGACTCATCACAAAACAATTCTCACTGAAACCAAGGCAGTGAGAAGAACAGCGAGTGACTGGAGTATGTCTAACTCCTAAGGAGGAGAATGTCTACATAGAGCACAGTGGGCAAGCCATGTGAGACTCTGGAGGCTGCTGATTCATTTGAGGCATGCGGTAAGAAGGCTGGCAGAGCTACCTCGAGATCGCAAGTACTGATCCTGAGGAGAGGATCAGTACTTCATAAAAGCCATCATGGGATCCAAGTGTTGGCATGGGCTAGTGAGAGCTCCAAGTAACTCCGCTCTTCCAGATGATCTGGGTTTGATTCCCAGCACTTACACAGCATGGTGGTTCACAAGTGTCTGTATACCAGTCCTAGAGAACCATTTACATTCTAAAAGTCTGAACTACTTAAGTGATGTTCTCTAATATATACTTTTAGCCTGGTCATTCAGAAGTGCCAAGCCAGCCAGTGATACAGAGACAAACTTTTTTTTTCCAAATAAACAAAAAATTGCTCTAAAGTTTACAAGCCAGGTGTGGTGAAACACGCCTTTAATTCCAGCACCTGGGAAGCAGAGGCAGCCAGCCTGGTGGTGAGTTCCACGCCGGCCAGGACTATGTAGAGAGATACCCTGCCTCAAAACAAACACAAAAACAAATGAAACAACCAAAACAGTGTTGTCCCATAGCAGTGGGCTCCATTACACAGCCCTAATTTTATGCACTTACTTCTTATCATGAACAATATGAGATCACCCTGGAAACCCAGCTACGGTCAGAAAGTTCACATTCATGGCTCACCAGTGCCCTCTGCTGCTAACATTATCCTTGAGACACTGACAAAATTTTAAAAAATAGAAATGAACAAAAAAACATGGGACACTCACAAGTCTTGGCTATGGTCTCCACAGAATCTAAAATAGACTGGCTTCTAGAGCTGAGGTGTTCTTCAGACTTTTCCACAGATGTCTGCAACTAAGAAACAAAATTAAGAAAGGAATCACATGGTGACTGGAGAATTGGTCAGAGGTTAGGAGCACTGTCTGCTCTTCTAAGATCAGAGTTTAATTCCCAGTGCCCAAAAGGTAATAGCTCATGACTCCAACGTCAGGGGTACAATGACTTTTTCTGCTCACCAAGGACACTGCATGTGGTTCATGGACAGACATGCAGACAAAACACCCGATACATAAAATAAACTTAAATTTGAAAAAAGAAAGCGCCACCCATTTGTTGTCTTACTGACGTGGAGAACTGTCATTTAACGGAAAGCAGCAGAACCGCTGCTGCTCTGTAAGTGCTATAAGAACTCTAACTCTCTGAACCTTAGCTGAACCTACCTTGTGAATGACTTCTGGAAAATGAGAAACAAAATCGTGCAGCGTCTCACTAGAGTTGAGAGGAAAAAAGGAGAAGAGAATAAATCCTTGTGCCCTACTGAAAAAACTCAGAGAATTAAGTTGGAGAGTTTGCCTGAGAAAGCTCAGTTGTCCAGCCCCAACCTTAAGGACCTGTTTTCCAAAGTAAATCCCATTCTCTTCTTTCCATCCTGCAGGCAGTTACCTAATTTCCCTTTAACTCCATCCCCACTCTGCTTTTAAGATTTATTTATCACATGTGTTTAAGTTTTTTGTCTCTTGTATGTCTCTGTGTATCATATGCAGGCCTGGTGCCCAAGAAGGTCAGGAGAGGTTGTTGGACAACTGGAGTTAAGGACGTTTGTGAACCACCACGTAGGTGCTGAGAACCAAACCCGAGTCCTCTGCAAGAACAATTAGTGCTAAGGCAGCTTTCCAGCTCTTTCTTCTTCCTGGCTTTTTGAGACAGGTTTTTGTATATACCTTATCTGTCCTGATACTTGCTATAGCACCCATGCATGCAAAGTGAATAGACAGATATGATGATTAAAATAATCGGGTATGGTAGTGCCCTCCTTTAACCTCAGCAATTAGCAGGTGGATTTCTGTGAGTTCAAGGCTAGCCTGGTGTAGAGAGTTCCTGGCCAACTACAGCCACATATCACTGTGTCTCAAAACAAACAAACAAAACCATGTAAATACACAAAATAGTTTAAATTACAACTTTTGTACTTTTTAGTTTAAAAACTTTAATTTACATATATTGTATGTTCATGCACAAATGCACAGCACTCATGTGGAAGCTATCAGAAACGTGAGATGTCAGTTCTCTTCTTCAGCCATCAAGATTCTGGGGATTAAAGTCATGTTGTCAGCAAGTATTTCCACCCATTGAACTCTCAAATGGCCCCTGACTCTTTTTGATTATATTCGTTAGAGTTCATGTGTGTGTTTTTGATTATATTCGTTAGAGTTCGTGTGTGTGTGTGTGTGTGTGTGTGTGTGTGTGTGTGTGTGCGCGCGCACGCGCGCGCGCGCGCGGGGGGGGGGGGGCGGGGGGGGGGGGGAACTGAGCCTGGGTCCTCTACAGGAGCGGCAAACACTCTCAACTGCTGAGCCATTTCTCCAGATGCAGGCAATGCTCCTGCCTCAGCCTTCTAAACTCAGAGGATTTGGGAAAAAGCCACAATGTCTGGTTTTACATTTTCTTTCTTTGTTCTTGTTTGTTTGGTTGGTTTGGTTTAGTTTGTTTGGGTTTGCTTTGGTTTTTTCAAGACGGGGTTTCTCTGTGTAACAGTCCTGGCTATCCTGGAACTCTCTTTGTAGACCAGGCTAACCTCAAACTCACAGACATCTGCCTGTCTCTGTGGGAGGTGTGAGACACTATACCTGGCCTGGCTTAAACTTTTATTTTTATTTTATGTGTATGAGTGTTTTGCCTGTGCATACACTCCATGTGTATGCCTGGTGTTCCCAGAGTCCAGAAGAGGGCATCAGATCTTCTGGAATGAAGTTATCAATGGTTGTGAGCCACCATGTTGGTACTAGGAATTGAACCCATGTCCTCTGGAAGAGCAATTAATAGCTCCCTATTTCTAGGGGAATTATTTTTTAATCAACTGAATCTCTGGTAATTCCAAGTCAGCCTTGTGTATACAGTGAGACACCATCTCAAGGTAGATGATCTGAAAAATAGAATCTAGAAGGAAAACATTTAGACAGAAGCAATAAAACATTACTTGAATTTTGCATTTTTCAAAAAAATCTAGTTTTTTACTTCCAGAGACAAAAATTATAGTGGTTACATTAAAATCCACATGTCACATTAAAGAAAGCATAAAGTAATTACTGGTTGGGTGCTGGTGGCCCATTTCTATGATTTCAGGACTTGAGAGTCTAAGGCAGAGGGATCACAACAAATTTTAAGCCAGTCTGGGCTATACAGCGAGGTCCTGTCTCAAACAAATAAAAGCATAAGAAAAAATTAACAGGTAAGACTGTGAACACTAAGGAGATGGCTCCTACAAAACAGAAGGTCTTGAGTTCTAGTCCAGGCACTACAGCCAGGCATAGTCTTGTCATTACAGCGTCTCAACAGCCAGCTAAACTAGCCTAAACAGAAAACCCCTGGTCCTAGTGCGAGGTCACGGCAGGGGTGTGGGAAGGCAGCTCAGTAGATAAAATATTTGCCTTGGAAGAACAAGGGACTTAAGTTTGGAGTCCTGACATGTACATAAAAGCCAGGCATGGGGATGCATGTCTGTAATTCCAGGGCTGGGAAGACAAAATCAGAAGATTCTTGGTACTTGCTAATTAGCTAGTGTAAGCTGAATTCATGAGGTCAAAGTTCACTGAGACAAAAATTAAGTGGAAACCAAAAAGGGTGGAGAATGATTGAAGGAAACATCTCAAGTCCTGAAATCATAGAAATGGGCCACCAGCACTCAACCAGTAATTACTTTATGCTTTCTTCAATGTGACACGTGGATTTTAATGTAACCACTATAATTTTTGTCTCTGGAAGAAAAAAACTAGATTTTTTGAAAAAATGCAAAATTCAAGTAATGTTTTATTGCTTCTGTCTAAATGTTTTCCTTCTGCTCTCTCTGCTCCTCACAGACAGGTGCACACATGCAGTGATGGTTAGTTTCAACTGTCAACTCAACAATGTAAAATCACCCGAGAAATGAATCTCAATAAGAAATCATCCAGATTAAGTTGATCTGTGGGTATGTTTCTTAGTGATTGTCTCCATTACAGTAATTGACACAAGAAGACTCAGTCTAAAGGTGCAGTCCCATTTCCTAGGTGTGGGTCCTGAACTGTAGAAAAAGGGAGAGAACATGCAGGTATCGTATCCATCCCTCTGCTCTCAAACTGTACATGCGCTGTTATCAGTTGCTTCAAGTTCCTGCTGTCTTGACATCTCTACAGAGATGGCCCATAACCTGGAGTTTAACCTGGAGTTTGGGCCAGGTTATAGTTTTTTGGTTTTTGTTTTATTTGTTTGGTTGGTTTTTCGAGACAGGGTTCCTCTGTGTAGCTCTGGCTTTCCTGGAATTTGCTCTGTAGACCAGGCTGGCCTCGAACTCACAGAGATCCACCTGCCTCTTCCTCTGGAGTACTGGACTAAAGGTGTGCACCACCACCTTTCTAGCTTCAGGTTACTTTTGCCAGGTTATTTTTATCATAAATAGCAGGAGAAATAAAACTAATACACACTCAAGCAAAATGAAGAATGCAAGGGTGCAGCCAGTTGTCAGTAACCCCAACTCACCAGTAAGCAGAGTTATCTGTTGCCAAGAACTCCTGACCCTCCCACCTCTGCCTCCTGAAAACTGAGATTACAGTTGTGCATCTTCAACATCCAGCTTGTTGCAATGTTGCCCTCCTTGTTTTCCATTTAATATTTGTTTATTTTATGGAAATAGAGTAAACCTAGGGTCCTGGCATGCTAAGTAAGCACTCTATTGCTGATATATATGGTGTGAGGGGGGATGCTACATGATACCCTTAGAAGAAAAAAAACAAATTAACCTTTATCAAAGTGCATATACATTACCCAGTCTACTGATGACCTGACCAGAGGCTAAAGGCAGGGTTATGACATCCAGCTTCTTCTGCCCTGGACATTCCAGCTCCTAGTTCTTGAGTCTTCACACTTCAAAACATCTCTCCCCTTCCTTCTATGGCCCTCTGTTCAGACTCAATATCTCTGGGCTCTTGGTTCTCATGCATACGGAAGATTTATGGGACCAACTAACTTCCAAAATAAATCAGTTTATCTTTATCATTGACCACCCGCATGTGTATGTCAATAGTGTATACACTATTGATGCTGTTTCTATTTGCTATGCACATCCCTGATAAATGCATGCTATTACACTGAAATTGAATTATCTGATTATTAATAGAACATTTTGTTTCCTTCAGAAAGCATGGGCTTTCTCGTCCTCTTAAAAGGTATGTGCACCTGTCAGACTGGTCCGTCGCCCTTCGTTTTTTCTCCTCAAACTGTTTCGAGAGTCCTTTTGATTTCCCAACTGGCAAAGGAAGAGAAAATAAGCCTTCATCTTTTGTATCACCTCCAAGCAGCTGAGGCTTTGCCTGGTATTTTGTAAAAATACTAGGTTCATTCTGTGAAATGAAAAAAAGCAACACCAAATGTTAAACACTATTATCTCTGTACAATGCAGAATCATATCTAAGTGTCAAGCATAAGGTCTACCAGGAAATCATATTTATAACAAAGCAACTTTCCCGGCCTCGAAATCAGAAATCTGCCTGTTTCTGTCTCCCAAGTGCTAGGATTAAAGGCGCGTGCCACCACCGCCCCGCACAAAGCAACTTTCTAAGTGAATACAGTTTCTACCTTATCAGTGCAGAAATACTGAATTTTCAGCTAAAATGACTCAAACCCAACTTGAATAGACTCATAAGGAACAGCAGAGAACTATTTACCTGTCTCTGAGTTGTGTCACTAAAGCCTCACTGTAATATAGTTAACTCAAATTGCTATGTGTAAGCATCTGTTCAACTCAATTGATATCTATTGATAACTTCTACACAGCCTAAGCAGTGCACATGTAGTGTGGAGAGCCATTTTCTGCGTTTCTTATGGAAAACATGCTCTAAACATTCAGGAAGTGCATTTATTCCCTTATATCACTAGCATTAATTTTTGAGATTATACATAAAATGCTTTACTAACCTAAAGAACTGGGCTAGCCTTATTCATTTGATATTGGCACGTCTAAATATATATTAAATGGAGAACCCAGAAAGGGGTAAAAGAGCGCTGGTGGTACATAGCTTGGGTCCCAGCACTCAGGAGGTAGAGGCAGGAGCATGGCCTTGAGGTTTAAGCTAGCCTGGGCTACACAGTGAGTTCTAGGCCAGTTTGGGCTACAGAGTAAAACTGTCTCAAAAGCCAAACAAACAAAAACTCCTTGACTCAAAAAATAATTTTTTTTAAAAAATACAGAATAGCAACAACAAAGTCCCGACTCAAAAAGACAAACATCTCTTGTTCTCTTTGACATGCAGAACTGAGGTTTTGTTTTGTTTTGTTGTTTGTTTGTTGTTTTTTGGGTTGGCAGGAGTTTGAGACAGGGTTTCTTTGTATAGTCCTGGTTGTCCTGGAACTAGCTCTGTAGAGCAGACTGGTCTGGAACTCAGAGAAATCCACCTGCCTCTGCTTCCCCAGTGCTGGGATTAATGTGTGCAGCACCACCCGGCCAGATCGCTTGTTTAATGCTTGTCTCTATGTATCTGTCAGGGTGAGTGTGGTTACCGTCTACAAAATAAGAAAAGAGGAACCCGAAGGAAGAAAGAATGGAAGGAGTGGAATGGGACAGAGCCATGACCAGAATGTCAGACAAGTGCAGAGCAGATGGAAGGGGACAGGGGAGGCTAGGACAGAGGGGAGTGGGAGGGACAATCAACAAAAACAAATTCTGCTTAATAATGCCATGACACCTAAAACTCTGTATGCTAATTAAAATAAATTTTTTTTGTTTTTTGTTTTTGTTCAAGACAGGGTTTTTCTGTATAGCCTTGGCTATCCTGGAACTCACTCTGTAGACCAGGCTGGTAATTAAAATAATTTTTAATTTTATTTTTAAGGATCTTTTTGTTTTGTTTTGTTTTGTTTTGTTTTGTTTTTCGATACAGGGTTACTCTGTGTAACATCCCTGGATTTCCTAGAACTTGATTTGAAGAGCAGGCTGACTTGAACTCACAGAGATTCACTTGTCTCTGCCTCCCAGGTGCTGGGATTAAAGGCAAGCACCACTTAAGCAACCATCTTTTTTTTTTTTTTTTTTTTTTGAGACAGGGTTTCTCTGTATAGCCCTGGCTGTCCTGGAACTCACTCTGATGGCCTAGAACTCAGAAATCCGCCTGCCTCGGCCTCCCAAGTGATTAAAGGCATGTGCCACCACCATCACTGCCCAGCTTCAATCATCCTTTTTATGGGCTGGTGAGATGACTTAGGTAAGGGCACCTGTTCTCAAGCCTAACTGCCTGCGTTTATTTCCTGGGACCTGTGAGAAACCTCTGACTTCAGTGCTTATGGTAGATGGAATAAAAATGACCCCCATAGGCTCATATGAATTGAATGCTTTGTCACCGGGAAGTGGTGGGGAGGTGGGGCTTTGTTGGAGTTAGTGTGTAGCTGAGGGTGGGCTTTGGGGTTTCAGAAACCCTTGCCAAGTGCAATGTCTCTCTCTGCCTACAAATTAGGATGTAGCTCTCAGCCATTGCTCCAACACCATGCTACATCCTGCCTCTCTCTGCCTTGATAATAGGCTAAACCTCTGAAACCTTAAGCAAGCCCCCAATTAAATGCTTTCTCTTATGAGAGTTGCCTTGGTCATGGTGTCTCTTCTCAGCAATAGAATACTGATTAAGACAGTGAGTGCTCAACCTCCACAAATAAATGAATGTAATTAGTTTTCATAAGATAATAAAGTGATAATTTGAACTGGTAGTCCCAGGAGGTTCAGAAATTAGATGGTACAGTTAGTAAAAATGCTTACCACCAAACCTTCCAACCTGCATTTTACCCCTGGAATCCACATGGTAGAAAGACAAAACCATCTCTACCAAGTGTCCTTTGTGCCCAAAGACACAAATAATAAACAGCAATGCAATAACGCAGTATTACTAATAATTAAGAAGTCTGTAATCATCTTTGGCTACACAGTAAGTTCAGCTATTCAGTGCCTTTGAGGCTAGCCAGGGCAACATAAAAATTGTCTCAGAAGCAAAGAAACAATGAAAAGTAATTATAATGGCCATAAAACAACACTTGGAAAAGCAGTGGGAAACCTGGTGGGAGGAAGGAGTTCTGAGGGAAGGGAAGGCAGGTAAGAGAAGATAATGGGGAATCAAAGTGCATTATACATACATGAGATTGTGAAAAAAAAAATGAATTTATTTATTTATTTATTTATTTGTTTGTTTGTTTTTCAAGACAGGGTTTCTCTGTGTACCCCTGGCTGTCCTGGAACTCACTTTGTAGACCAGGCTGGCCTCGAACTCAGAAATCTGCCTGCCTCTGCCTCCCAAGTGCTGGGATTAAAGATGTGCACCACTGCCTGGCTAAAATGAATGTTTTGATTCATAATTTTTATTGTGTTTTGCCTGCATGTATGTCTATGTCAGAACTTCTGGAACTGGAGTTACAGACAGATATGAGCTGCCATGTGGGTGCTGGGAACTGAACCTGGGTCCTCTGGAAGAGCACCCAGTACTGTTAACCACTAAGCTATCTCTCCATTCACAAGAATAAATGTTTTAAAAATTAGGAGAGCTAGACTATAGCTCACTGGTAGAATACTTGCCCTGCTAGGCCCTGGATTCCATCAACAGCACTGAAAAACTAAAATGTATTCCTTTATTTCTTTTAAGTCAAAGGGCTTACTTTTATTTATTTATTTATAGATTTAGTCCTGCGTTTGTGTGTATGTATATATTTATGTCCATAAACGTGAGCATGTGCCATGTGTGGAAGTCAGAGGACAACCTCAGGTGTTGGTAAGACCTTCCAGTTTGTTTGAGGAAGAGCTGATCTTTGTGTTTACTACCGCATGTGACAGGTTAGCTGACCGGCTAGTTTCCTGTCTCACCCTCCCATCCCCTTGTATGAGCTCTAGGATTAGATACGTAACCATCATGCTTGGCTTTCGATGAGTTCTAGGAATTTGAACCCAGGTCTTTGAGTTTATACAGCAAGCACTTGTCCCACTCAGCCATCACTCTAACTCCTCTATTCCTATCTTACAGAAGCAGTGGGATTGATGGTGCACGCCTTGAACCTCTGTGTTCTTAAGGCAGAGGCAGATGGATCTCTGTGAGTATGAAGCCAGCCTGGTCTACATAGTGAGTTCCAGGCCAGCCAAGGCTACACAGAGAGAAAAGCAAACAAATAAATCCATCTTACAAAAGTTATTGCTTCTTAGGAATTTTTATAATCATGAAGAAATATGCATATTCGCCTCTCTCTAGAAATGCTCAAGGAACTGGCACTTTTCTGTCATTCTGGCAATGAAAGAAACTGTGTGTGTGTATGTGTGTGTGTGTGTGTGTGTGTGTGTGTGTGTGTGTGTGTAGGGGATTTTTTTTTTGTTTTAAATTTCAGACCTCTAGGTTAATTAATAAGTCATGAATAAGATGGGCATGGGGGTGCAAACTTTTAATCCCAATACTTAGGAACAGGCAGTCAGATCTCTAAATTCAAAGCCAGCCTGGTCTATATAAGGAGTTCTAGAATAGGGAAGGCTACATAGTGAGACCCTGACTCAAAAACAAAACAAAATGTCATCAATAAAGCACAAATCCACTTAGGATAGTAATCATCAGAGTATAATTCTAAAGTATGCTCATGTTCCGATAGAATAATTCTTTTTTTAAAGCTTATCTCCATAATAACTATGAATTATGTACAGCGAAATTCAGAAATCAGAGATAGGAGTGGTGGCCTAAACCTACAATTCCAACAATCTGAAAACAGAGATGGAGAGTCCAGACTTGCCTACATAGCAAGATTCTCTCTCAAAAGGAAAAATGTAAGTAGCTGGAACTCAGACTCACATCCACAGAGTTCTGTTGTGTCTGTTTTGGGTGTCGTAAGTAAGCAGCATCCAAGGACGGTAACAGAGACTCTGAATTTTCAGGACAGAACTGAGATCCAAAGAGGAACTGGGAATCACTGAGAGAAGATGAGTCAGTCTGATTACTATGCCAGTTAGATGGTTTAGTGATCCTGAAACAAAGCAGAAAAATGTTATGTAAACAAGCATCCTGAAGACATTAGATCATAACTCACAGCTACTACGTCAGAAGATTGTAGTGAGGGTGCATGTTTGTTTTGTTGTTGTTTTGAGACAGGCTCTCTATTATGTAGCTCTGCTGTGTTTGTTTTGACCTCTAAGTCAATATGTTTATTCATTGTCTTTATGACATATAAAGAACAAAGAAATTATGAACCCCCCCACACCTTTGACTGGCAACTGGAGAACAATCAAATGGAAATGCAGACAGAGAGGACTGACACCACTACTCCTTGTATTACAGCATTTTGAGCCATAACACTGTTGGAGTTCAAGAGCTGCCACACTATTCATACGATCAGTGATCTCAGTTAAGCAAGAATAGTTTATTGAAGGCACACCTAATACTGAATGTTCAGGACTCTAATTGCGGCAGCAGTCTGTCCTCAGGGCAGATTTTTTTTTTTTTTTTAAGATTTATTATATATAAGTACACTGTAGCTGTCTTCAGACACACCAGAAGAGGGCGTCAAATCTCATTATGGATGGTTGTGAGCCACCATGTGGTTGCTAGGATTTGAACTCGGGACCTCTGGAAAAGCAGTCAGTGCTCTTAACCACTGAGCCATCTCTCCAGCCCCAGATTTTTTAATATGAAAAAACAGTTTTACAAGTTTAAAGGGAAGCAGTGAAGTGGCACAACATTTTTGGCTAACTAGGCAAAGCATTATCAGTCAACCTTTTAGTTTATTGGTCCTGAGTGAGGTGAACAGAAGAATTTCAGAACACTGAGATAACAGAGCATGAGCAATTCAAACAAAGCTTTTGGCTTATTGGTAACATTCTTCAGCGTCAGCTGTGGATAATTACTTCTAGGAAGTAGACTCTGAGAACCTGAACTTAATTTCACCTTATGAGCAAAATGGACACTTATGAATACAAAATGGCTACAGTTATGTTAAAAGGAGCAGGCCCAACGAACACCATTTTTAGACCTAAGTTTATGAAACTTTTTGGGGTTAAGAGGCATTCTCTTTTTGTTTGTTTGTTTGGTTGGTTGGTTTAGTTTTTCGAGACAGGGTTTCTCTGTGTTGCCCTGGTTGCTCTGGAACTCACTCTGTAGACCAGGCTTGCCTCAAGCTCAGAGATCCACTGGTCTGAAGTAGAAACTTCTGGCTTCTGTGGAAAGTCAGTTATGTCAAATGTTTTGCTAGGTCAGAAAGGATGTTTTGCCAAAGCAGACGTAGGAAGAAATGTTTCACTGAAGCAGACACAGAATAAAGGATGTTTTCTACAGCAAAAATGTGAAAGGATGCACAATGTTAAGAAGGAATATAAATATGACCCAACAGAAGGTGGATAACGCTTGATGGTATTGGTACACTTTGCCATTCCTTACTGGTCCTGATTTCATAGAAAGAAACACACCAAAAAACTTCTGGTGGTGTTCTGGCACCTTCTGGCCACTTCCTCCGACTCTGGCCGATTAGCAGAGTGAAGTGGAAGTTTCTGGAAGTCTCCATGTCAGCTAGTACAGACTCAGATGGAGTTTAGCTAAGACAGGCTAGACTCATGTGGTGTTTTGCTGAGGCAAGACCCATGGGAGGACATGTGACGTTTGGAGGGAGTATAAATAAGACTCAATGGACAGTGATGGCGGGATTGCATAGCTAGCTTTGCAACACTTAGTTGGTCTTGTGTCTTTTTTTTAAGGATTATTGATTGATTGATTGATTGATTGATGGATTGTATTCACCATTGCTCTCTTCAGACACACCAGAGAGTGCATCAGACTCCAGTGCAGATGGTTGTGAGCCACCATGTGGTTGCTGGGAATTGAACTTAGGTCCTCTGGAAGAGCAGTCAGTGCTCTTAACCACTGAGCTATCTCTCCAGCCCTGGTCTTGTGTTTTGTCTTCACTGATCTTCACTTTGTTGAGAAAGGCAAGGCAGAAAACATTTCCTGGCATCCCTGCTGGTCCTGGTCACTCACTCCTGCTGACTCCTCAGAGGCCTGGCTTTCTGCTGGGTTGTGCCACCGCTGCTGATTTGCATTTGCTATCCTGACACTACTGAAGTGGACTGCTGGTACCCTAACAATTGGAGATTGAAATCACCCCAAGGAACTGCTTTTCAACAGCATACAGCAGAGCCTCATGGTTTCTTCTGGATCGACCTGTTCTTGCTGGTTCCTGAACCGTGTTTGTGAGTGGATCCAGCTGCCGCTGCTGACTCCTGTGAACTGAACTGCTGCTAGCCTAACAACACAGATTAGATTTGCTCCAAAGAACTAATTCTACACAGGTCCACATCCGTGCTGTCCTAATAACTTTCCTTTCTTTTCCACTACCTTTGGTGGGTGGTGGGCTAGAAGGGAGGTTAAAGGATTTAAGAGCTCTTATTAAAAGCAGGTTTTGAAAAATCTAAGCCTACACTGGCCTTTGCCTCCTGAGTGCTGAGATCAAAAGCGTGCATTACCATCACCCAGTTTGACATTCTCTTTAAGAAACGAATCTGTTCATTTAGTCGAAAGCAATAAGCTAGATTTATGTAAAAATACATGGATAACAAAACGTTAGGGCAAGATCGCTCAGCGGGCAGAGGCACTTGCCACATAAGCCTGGCAAGCTGGAACTCACGAATGCAGAAGAGAACCAGGTCCTCTGAACATTACACAGATAGCCTAGCACACATACCCATAACACACACACAAAACAAGGTTTAAAAAGTAGAACTTTGGAGTTGGACGGTGGTGGTGCACGCCTTTAATCCCAGCACTTGGGAGGCAGAGGCAGGTGGATTTCTGAGTTGAAGGCCAGCTTGGTCTACGGAGTGAGTTCCAGGACAGCCAGGGCTAAACAGAGAAACCCTGTTTCAAAAAACCAACCCCCCCCCCAAAAAAAAAATAGAACTTTATTTAAAGTGAACTCTATTACATGTCATTTTGTGAAATTTTTTTAAACATTTATTTAATGTATGTGAGTACACTATAGCTGTACAGATGAGCCTTTCATGTGGTTGCTGGGAATTGATTTTTTAGGACCTCTGCTCACTCTGGTCAATCCTGCTCGCTCAGTCCCTGCTTGCTCTGGCCCAAAGATTTATTTATTATTATATCTAAGTATACTGTAGCTGTCTTCAGACACATCAGAAGAGGGCGTCAGATCTCACTATGGGTGGTTGTGAGCCACCATGTGGTTGCTGGGATTTGAACTCATGACCTTTAGAAGAGCAGTCAGTGCTCTTACACACTGAGCTATCTCACCACCCTTGAATTTGTGAACGTATATAAATACGTTTACAACGAATCACTTGGAAAGTGAATGAAGGCAATAGGACTGGAGAGAGAAGGAGCCATAACAATACAAACACAAGAGCTTGAGCTGGGTGTGCCTTAACTTGGACACTTGCCTTTAATCCCAGCACTCAGAAGGCTTTGACAGGCAGATCTCTGAGTTCAAGGCCAACTTGGTCCGCAAAGAGAGTTCTAGGACAGGCAGCTACCCAGAGAAACTTTGTCTTTAAAAAAAAAAAAAAAAAAAAAAAAAAAATTCTAACAAACAAAAAACCCAAAAAGAGAACCAGAGAACTAGACAAATGTTCAATATTCCACTCCCATCTCCAACCCTAGGCAATTGTGTGAAAACACAAAGGGTGCTGGCCTGAAAGGGAGATACACTGCACCAGAAACCAACTGTACTGACACCCTAATGCAATCCTCTGCCTCCAGAATTGTGAACACATTCTTCACATACTGACTATGGCATTTGGTTATGGGAAACTGAACAGGTGAATGAGGCTAATTCAGGCCCATATAGAATGGACCATATATATTATGGTCAGGTGTGGCAGGGGCAGGTGGACCTATGTGAGCTCAAGGCTAGCCAGATCTACATGAAGCTTTAGGACAGCCAGGGGTCATAGTGTGATCCTGTTTCAAAACATGTTTCAAAACAAACAAACCATATAATGGAGATTATGAACAATTTGATCTGCCCAAAGTTGTTTTTTTAAAGATTTATTTATTATTATAAATAAGTACACTGTAGCTGTCTTCAGACACACCAGCCCTGCCAAAGTTGTTTTTGAAGCAGATACTGCTCTTCTACCTGTTAGTGTCTATTTGTCTTTCTTGCTTCCAAGTTGGAAGCTGTGAACTTCTAACTTGTTTTCTGTGGAAATACATACCAGTCTTTGAACCTGGAATTCTAGCATTCAAGAGGGTGAGGCAGAAGGTTTGAAACAAATTAGAAGGCAAAAGTAAGTTCCAGGACAGTCTAGAGTCAGTTTGAGATCCTATATAGAAACCAAAACCAAAACATGCATCACATCTGAAGAGCTAAAGTAGATGTTAATGGTACAATCACACTTGAACATAGTGGATAGAACCCACTACAAAGACAACACAAAAGCAGCCCATTTGGAGACTGAAGACATAGCACGAATGCACACACAAAGCCAGATGCATACACATATAATAAATGGTGAGCAGGGCTGTAGTGGCGCATGCCTTTAATCCCAGCACTTGGGGAGTCCAGCCTGATCTACAGAGTGAATTCCAGGACAGCCAGGGCTATACAGAGAAACCCTGTCTCAAAAAAACAAAAATAAAAAACAAAAACAAAAACAAAACAACAGCAACAACAACAAAAAGTGTACAAATAAATCACAACTTTGCCAAACACTAAACTTAAATTGAATAGCATTTAAATAAATATTTTAAGCCAAAAGAATCATATTATCAATACAAAATCTGTTTATATACTGATATGCACAAACATTATTAAAACAAAAGAAACAGTTCAGCATAGGGATGGTCAATTATTTTATTGATGGAATAATTTTCTGAGGTTAGCTAAAGTTGAGCTGTACATAATAAACTACAATATAGCTGCATTGCATAATCATTATTCAAAATAGCTGATTTCCTTTTCTCTCAGGATAAAGGCAATAATTATTAACAGTGGGGCAAAAAAAGGTGGGGAGGAAGCCCAGCTCTGTGAGCTACTTAAATCATGGAGAATTATACCTTAAAGCAACAGCAGATGCAAACAAATGTCAGTTTCTCTATTCTGTATAAACAACATGCCCTTTTGTTTTGTTTTGAGACAGGGTTTCTCTGTCCTGGCTGTAGATCAGGCTGGCCTTGAACGCACAGAGATCTGTCCACCTCTCCCTTGGGAATACTGAGATTAAAGGTGTGGGCCACCATGCCTGACAACCATAATCCCTTTTTGAGGAATAAAAAAAGAGTAGATTTAAAAAAATATTTACTTAATTTTATGTATATGAGTGTTTTGCCTGCATGTATGCGTGCGTGTATGTATGTATGTATGTATGTATGTATGTATACTATGTGTGTACTGGGTGTCCATTGAGTTAAGAGTGTCAGATTAATTGCTTGAAACTAGAGTTACAGATGGCTGTAAACCACCATGTAGATCCTAGGAAATAAACCCGAGTCCTCTGCAAAAAGAGTAAGAGCTCTTAACTGGAGTCCTCTGCAAAAAGAGTAAGAGCTCTTAACTGGAGCTGGTGTGCCAGGACGTTAACCCCCAAAAAACCACTAAAAAAAATAAGAGCTCTTAACTGGAGCTGGTGTGCCAGGGCATTAGCCCAAAAAAACACTAAAAAAAAGTAAGAGCTCTTAACTGGAGTTGGTGTGCCAGAGCGTTAACCCCAAAAGACCAGTAAGGAGGAGTTCTGATGCAATCCCATTATGGTCTCTTTGTTAAGCTCAAGCTTGAGCCACATGACTCAGGAGAACGGAAGGGGCCCTGAGCCCAGCTTCAGGCAAGCATTTATAGAGGCAAGCAGCAGTATCTAGCCTGGTACACATCTGACTGGGGCCATCATGGCCTTTTACATAACTGGCTGGTGCTGGAAGCCAAACCATAAACTTAACCTCTGCTTTCCTTCCGACTGGCGGTTGTTAGGAAGTGAAGTGTCAGGGAGGCTTGTAACCTGGAGATTTGTGCAGATTTGTTAGGGAATAACCTGGAAACTGGTGCTAGGTGCCAGGTTTTAGTTAACTTGAGTTCAACCTTAGGTCAGGTTCTCTAAGACGGAGTCCATCATTTCAACACCGAGATTGTTTTTTTCTTTTTCTTCCCGCCCCCCTTTCTAATTGGCAAGTTTCTTTGAGAAAGTGTTAGGAAAGAAACTATTCAATAATGAAGGGATGCAAAAACTGTACATCCCCTTTGAACTATCCCCAGCAATTTAGAAATGGCAGGTTTACTGCAAGGCGGTGGGCACTTGTCCACCTGGACAGTAGATGCCGCATTCACGGTATCTCAATGGATCTTGGCAGTAGCTGGAAAGGCTCTTATCTTCATAGCAGCTACAAATTTACCTTATACAAACAAACATCTGAACATGGAATTGATTTTATTTCTTTCTATTCCAAAATAGAAATTGCCTGAAGTTGCCCACTTCAGGTGAGTTTCACCATTTGGGGCTCTATATCTGATTCTCAAAAATTCAAGATCCATCCCAAGACTGAATGTTGTAAACAGAGCTGATATACAATGTGAACAGAGTTGATATACAGAATTGCACTGATAGTACCTGTGGGTGTCTGTGTGGAAGTTCAAATGCATGTTCATATGGGTGAAGGGGTGTGTGTGTGTGTGTGTGTACACATACATGCTTACACGTGCATGTGGATGAACTTCATTTCTATGGAAATCAGACAACACCTTTGTGTGCTCGTCCTTTGGTACCGTCCATCTTCTGTTGGAGACAAGAGCTCTCACTGGAACTCTGCTACACAGGCCAAGCTGGCTGGTCTGTGAACTTCCAGAGAATCTTCCTCCTCTACCTCCTACCTCTTCTCAGTGGATGTCAGGCACATGTCACCGTGTCCAACTTTTTCTGTGGGCTTAGAGATTGAAGCTCAAGTCTTCACACTGGACAGGCAAGCACTTTACCCTCAGCTATCTCCCCTAAACTGACATCATTTTTCCAATCAGAAAATAAGTGGGAGGAACAAGACACATATAGAAAGAAAGCACAGTCACAGGAGGGGGAGAGGAGAGTAGCATGGGACACAGAAGAAGGAAAGGAAAGAGGCAGCAAGGGGCACAGGAGGAGGAGAGGAGGGTAGCATAGGCTACCTCTAGCACTATCCAATAGCTACGCTAGCTGAAGAAGACTTCCTACGAAAACCAATAAAACCACAGGACTTCAATATCAAAGAAAATAACCAGAAAACTTACCCAAAGCCTGAGGGGATGCTGAGCATCTCTTTGACATTCCAGACATTAAAATTCATTTTTTGTGCTCCTATGAGAGAGCAGAGAAATCTTCTCAGAAGATTAATACAGTGCATTTTCAAATGTACTGGTTACATGTAGGAACATTCCAACAGTTTTGTTCTAATCCAATTTGGTAGAAAACTCCACTACTTAATGTGTCAGAAATGGATCTTTTCTGCTACCAAACTGTACTATAAGCCAGATGTGACAATTAGACACTGCAGTCTTAACTGTAGGAGGTAGAATCAGGAAGGCTGGGACAAATTCAATGGTCCATCTAAGCTTCATATAGAGAGAGATCTGTGACTTCGAAGCCAGCCTTGTCTACATAGTGAGTTCCAGGCCAGCCAGAGTACCTTATTCAACCTTGTGATGGGGGCTGGAGAGATGGTTCAGCAGCTAATACCACTGGCTGCCTTTCCAAAGGACCTAGATTTGATTCCTAGCACCCACATGGCTGGCAGCTACCAACCATCTTTAACTTCAGTCCTAAAGGGCCTGTAGAGGTTTGAATATGCTTGGCCCAGGGAATGGCACTACCAGGAGGTGTGGCCTTACTAGAGTAGGTGTGGCTTCACTGTGGGCATGGGCTTTAAGACCCTTGTCCTAAGGGCCTGGAAGCCAATCTTCTCCTAGCAGCCTTTAGATAAAGATGTAGAACTCTCAGCTCCTCCTGGACCATGCCTGCCTGGACAATGCCATGTTCCTACCTTAATGATAATGGACTGAACCTCTGAACCTGTAAGCCAGCCTTAATTAAATGTGCCCTTATACTAAGAGTTGCCTTGGTCATGGGCTGTCTCCAGAATGGGGAGAGGGTACAGTCTTACTGTTCTCTTAACTATGTCTAAGAACCACATGGGCTAATGTCCTTGGCATGAGCTAGTCTTTTGTCTCCTATTAAATGAATGAGCCTTTAACTTTCCAGAGAATACAGATCCTAACAGCCAAAGCTTTCTCCTTGATGATTCTGCCAGACATGGACTAATGACCAGATAGGTCATTCCAATATGCCTATCCATCAAGGTAAATGACACTTTAAATGCACACACTTGAAACTTTCAAGTGCAGGATTCCCTCTTCATTTATCAGCCCCTCTTTATTAAAGAAAGCAGGAAAGAAGAAAAGCGGAGCCACAAGAAGGGCTCTGACTAGATGAATAAAGGAAGAATGCCTGTGAAGAGAGGGTGGCCCTGGGAGTCACAGTGGCTCCCCGTCCCCGTCCCCCCCCCCCCCCCCCCCCCCGCCTATCATACACTCTGTATTTCTGGACTCTTTTTTTTTCCAGACTAATTATGAGATTAGTGAGCATATAGGACAACACCATGGAAATCCTAAGGAGTGCAGGGCCTTTGGCTAGTTCAGGCGACCCACCAGGAATATACTTGACCCCAAAGCTGCTTCTCAGCTAACACATCTTCAAACTCATCTGTATTAAAATTGGCAAAGCCCCACTTCTTTGAAATGTGGA
>JADRCD010210654.1:51812-60738 GCA_019843815.1 Montemys delectorum
CTTACTCGAGGGGGCTGCTGTTGGCTACATTTGCCCCTTACCTAACTCCTGTACCTGGAAAGCCCCTGGAACGGGGCAAGCTGCAAAGTCCCAGAATTTTAGTTAGTGGGGTTAGGGTGTACTCAGAGTTCAGTACAGGGAGGGGTAGAACATCTAATCTTGTTCTTACAGGTTATGTTCTGGTCAGCTTTTAGTTCAGCCCAGCCCTCCTGACCTTAAAAACTTTGTTTTTCTTATACAAGCAGATGTCTCTCTACTATAGGTAGTTTTGGCTTATTATTTCCTTCTCAAAAGGTTTTTTACCTTTATTTCTACAGTTCCACCTGGCTTAAGTTTTCTGGTAATTGTTTTAGGATAGTTAATCTCAACTGTCAATACCATGAGACCTAGAATTACCTAGGACAGGAGACTCTGGCCAGGCTCATAGGGATTATCTTAATTAGATGGTTGAGGTGGGAAGATCTGTACACTGTGGGTGGCATTGTCCCCTGGCTGGAATCCTAGACAGTATAAAAAGAAGAAAACCAAATGACCACAGAACTCACTGCCACCTTCTCTCTTCCTCCTTTGCGCTCTCTCTCTCTCTCTCTCTCTCTCTCTCTCTCTCTCTCTCTCTCACACACACACACACACACACACACACATGTTCTCTCATTCTCTCTGTCTCTGCCTATCTCTCTCTTTCTCTCTCTCTCTCTCTCTCTCTCTCTCTCTCTCTCTCTCTCTCTCTTTCTCTCTCAACAATGGCTTACTTAGTGTTGGATAGGGAGCTATGCACAGGCCAGCAGAAAGCTAAGGTGCTTTCTGATTCTTACATTCTTTTTGAGATTTCATTTTTATTTTATGTGTAGAAGTGCCTGACTGTATGTCTGTGTCCCATGGGCATGCACAGCCCACAGAGTCTAAAAGAGGGCATCAGGGTACCTGAGATGGTAGTTAAAGATGGTTATGGTGGGTCCTGGGAACTGAACCTAAGTCCTCTGTAATAGCAGCCAGTCTTGGCCACAGAGCCACCTCTCCAGCCCTAGTTTTTGCTTGTTGACGACTGGATGCAGAATCATCAGTGGCCTCAAACTCCTGTTGTGGCTAGCTAGTTGGGATGAAGTGGGGACCACAATAGATCCTTTCTCTCTTCTGTCAGGGTATTTTATAGAAGCAACAAGAAAGTAACTAGAACCATTCCAAGATCAGAAAACAGTCCTGAAACATTTCAGGCTTTAAGGATTTCCAGGAAAGGATAGTAAATGTATGCAGTTACTATGAATCCTTTTTATACTGATGTGTCCATGTGTGTGGCCAGTTACACTAGGACAGACTTCCTGCTAGAGACACCAGCAGGGCCTATTTTCTGTTGTCAAAGTTCATTTACTTTTTTTTTTTTCTTTTTAATTTGAAGCTGGAGAGATGGCAGGGCAGTTAAGAACATTGACTGTTTTCCTGAGGACCCAGGTTCAGTTCCTAGCACCCACATGGCAGCTCACAACTGTCTATCGCAGTCCTGGGGGGAATTCATCACCCTCTTCTGGTGGCTATAGGTACTGCACACATGTGTTGTTCATACACACATGCAGACAAGCACTCATACACAAAACAAAATCTTATTTTTTCTCTGTCTTCCTTTCCTACCTCACCCAGCTTTTTTCCCCTCCCAGAACCTGTAGCTGAGCTTCCATCAGACAGCTCTAGCCAGCTCCTTTTGGTAAAAAGAAAGGGGTGAATGGCTCATGTCTGTATACAATTGACCCAAAGTTGCTCAAAACTGGACCATGTCCAATTTCTTCTCCTCCAGGTAAGCCCTCTTACCATTCACCTGTAAAAATTGGCATTCCCAGTCAAACAAAATGCTACATCAAGCAGGCAGGGCTTGCGGGTTATTTTTCCTAAAAGCAAACAACCCCGTGACATTTCTCCTGAATCCATAGAATGCTTTCTAAGTGTATGTCCCTAGCAATATTATTACAGAGTTTTTAAGACACAGTGTTTGCCTCCAAAGTGGTCTTTAATCTTTCATTAAGCCAGCTCATCAGACTCTCCTATGGAGCTCTGCACATTTGTACAAAGGCTCTCCGAAGTCAATAATGATAGGAGCTGGGGATCTCTCATACAGAAGAATCGGAGAAGCAAGGACAAAAGGGCGACGGGCCCCAACAGCAGCATTGTGCAGTCACAGCCTCCCTGCGTTACTAAGCAACAAACAGCTGACCTCCAGAAATTCTTTCTCCTCAGATGTAGCTTCAAAAGGCCAAGAGGAAAGTTTGCCCTTTTGGCTCCCTTCGTGGAAAGATGCAAGGTGCTTTAATAGGCTCCTGGGTAAGAGTGAATCCTGACCCTCTGGTCAGCATGAAACCTCTGTGAGTCATGAGGATGAAGAGAGGTATCATCCTACATCCAGGCAGGCATACATCTGAGCTGCCCTCTCCTCCTCCAGGGCTCCATATCCCTGAAGGCTGCATTGCTTCCTGCTCTCCTGCTAACCAGTAGAACCTCTTAGTATTCTAGCATGCAGTTGTTCACCGGTCCTCCCAGGGTCTGTCAAACGTTGGGACTAAGTACTGTCTAGTTTGGGAACATCAGGAAATTATTGTTAGTGGTTTTGTCTATTTCCTGGGCCCATCCCCATGCCTGGAGCACAGTAAATGCTATTGAAGTAAAATATTGCTAAGCCAGGCAGCAGTGGCGCACGCCTTTAATCCCAGCACTTGGGAGGCAGAGAAGCAGGAGGACTTCTGGGTTCCAGCCCAGCCTGGTCTACAGAGTTCCAGGATAGCCAGGGCTATACATAGAAACCCTGTCTCAAAGCCCCCCCTCCAAAAAAAATATTGCTAAATTAAACTGAGTAAAGAGTAGGGGTGTCTACAAATAATACAGGAACAGACAGACTAGCTATGGCGCAAATTTTCAGTGAGGTGGAAAGAGATATCAAGGAGTCTGTTCTTGTGTCTGAAGGCCAGCCTCCAGCCAGCTCCCTCTGCTTAGGCTTACGATTATGGGGACTTTGATCTTCAAGAGGACTCAACACAAAAGGACCTGGCCATAGGAGTTACCTGATGTGATTGTCCAGGAACGTCCACCTAATGATATCTGCACAGAGCAGCCCTTGCACAGGAACTTGCTTTTTAAAATGTATTTTGTCATTTTACACATACAAGTGTTTTGTCTATGTATGTCTGCATACCATGTGTGTGTCTGGTGCCCAAGGGAGCCAGACAAGATGACATCAGATTTCCTAGAATTATAATTACAGAGGGTTGTGAGCTGCCATTTGGATGTTAGAAATCAAACTGAGGTCCTCTGGAAGCGCAAACAATGCTTCTAATTGCTGAGCCATCTCTCCAGTGCCCCCTTCCAAATTATCTTTATCCTTTGACCACTTCATATATGTATATAAATGTGTTTGGTCATTTTATTCTGTTACCCTCTTTCATCCCATATGAGTACCCCTGAACCCCTTCTTAATTCCAGGGTGTCTCTTTCTACTTTCTTTTCTTTTCTTTTTTTTTTTTTTTTTTTTTTTTTTGAGACAGTCTGATACTGTAGCTCATGCTGGCCTAGCTAGGTTTCTATATAGCCCAGTATAGCCTTGAATTCACAGTATCTCCCCTTCCCCCCAGCCCCACACCAGCCTCAGCCACCAAACTGCTTATATTACGTGTATGAACCACCATGCCTGGCTGACAAGTATTTATATCAGGATTTTTGTTTGTCTGTTTGTTTGTCTTGTTTTGTATTTTTTCAAGATAGGATTTCTTTGTGGCCCTGGCTGTCCTAGAACTCGCTCTGTAGACCAGGCTAGCCTCCAACACAGAGATCGGTCTACCTCTGCCTCTCAAGTGCTGGGACTAAAGCCGTGCGCCTCCTGAGATCAAGCCACCTCTCAGCTTTTATTTCTGGTTTGGTTTGGTTTGGTTTGCTTTTGCCAGTACCTGCCTCTGACTTAGGTTCTCTATTGGTTATTGCTTCTTTGGGGACGGATGTCTTGAGTGCCGCAAGTTCAGAGGTGCCCATTTTTGCCCCAGAATAGCAGAGTGGGTGGTAAATGAGTGTTCATAGCCTTGCCAATCCATTCAAAAGGAATATCCATTGGCTTCTTGGTTCCCAGGGGCAATCAACCCACTATTAATGTTGTGAAGAGAGGAACAAAGAGACCTAGCCTCAGATCTCAAGGTCACACAACCCACCCCACTCAACAGTGGCCTACAAAAGCATGACTATATGATGCCCTTTCCCTTCCACACACAGCCCAGAAAGATCGACATGTTGAAGCCACTTGTCCCAGTGAAAGAAGGGGACAACTCTGTGCTGGCTCCAGTCCAGGAGTATTGTTCCTCTTCAGTTCTATTCTGTCAGAAACTGAAGGAATTGTTTCTGGTTTCTGGTTTCTGGGAAGCTGGGGTAAGGATTTACGTGGGCTTTCCCATAATTCCTACCTGCCTTGTTATAGCACAACAGTGGCTTCTACGGGCACTACCGAGGTCAAGTCAAGAGTGAAAGTGCTGGAGAATACCGTCTTGCTGCCAAGCCCCCGCCTCCAGCAGTGTTCCTACAGAGATGTGAGGTACAAGGCATCCCTGAGGGCAGTGGGAAGGAAAGCACCACTCCTGCCTCCTGAGGATGCAGGACCCCAGGATCACCATCTCAGCCCTTGCAGTGACAGAGTGACAAGCCAGTCCCCTGGGAACAGTCTAACCCTGGGGTAGCAGGATGGGACCTGAAATACCAGACCTCTACCCAAAGGCTAGAGAAGAGCAGGCTCCTTCTGAATGGGAGGAAGTTCATGACAAAGTACGTTGGATAGCAACGGAGAATAGAGCTTTTAGAACCTAAAAAGAAAGCCTGCGTTTGCGGAGCTTACCTTCATTTCAGGTTCTTCCAGGCCACAAAACCCCATGGCCAGCCTCCCTGTCCTATTTCTTGGGGACAAGCAGGAAGCCTCCTCTTAGCTGGCAGGTGGCAGGTGGCAGCTGGTACTAGCTAGCCCACATACCTGACTAGGGAGGACTGGGAAGGACTGGGAGGATCGATGGCTTAGAATAACAGAACCAGGACTCAAGAGCACAGTAGGAGGATGCAGGACCAGCCCTCTGCCATTTTCTGCCTCCAGACAAAGATGAAGCTGAAATGTGTACACCAGTCAGATTCACGGTGTTAAAAATCATACGCAAATAGGAAAACTCAGGAGTATGTGCTTACCAAACAGTAGGTAAGGAGGCCTCGGGAAAAGATGTATCACAAAATTTTGTTTGTTTTGGAGAGGGGATAAGATTTGAAACAAGTTCTCATTCTGTAGCCCAGGCTGGACTAACTCATCATTTAGCCCAGGCTGGCCTTGAACACAAAATAATCCTCTTGCTCCAACTTCTCAGATTCCAGGATTACAGCAATGAGCCATGGCATCCAGTTAGTCTCACTGTTTAACATCCAAGCGTCAGGCTTTGGTTGTACATGTTTTGTAACCTTAGCACTTAAGAGGCAAAAGATTTCAAAGCCAGTCTGGGGTATTTAGCAAACTTTAGGCCAGTCAGGGCTGTGTAGCAATACGCTGTCTCAAACAAACAGACTGGGGATGTATCTCAGTTGGTAGATTGTCTGCCTAGCAAGCATGAAGCCATGGGTTTGACCCAGAGCACTAAATAAACATAGCGAGTGCCTACAATCCCAGCACACAGAAAGATCATACATCAAAGTTTTCCTCAACTTTATAGTGTGTTTGAGAATACATGAAATGCAGCCTCAAAACAAAACTGAACAAGCAAACAAGCAAGGTGACAAACAGCCCTTACTGTTATCCCAGAAGAGCCCAGAGGGACAGGGCAGCAAAATAGCCGCTGGAGTCCAGAAAAGAAAGGTGTGGAGAGAGGAGCCTGAAAGAGTCTGTGCTTCTGAGCGGAGAATCAGAGTCAGCCAGGAGCAGAACAGAAGGAGAGAAGAAACATTTTCCTATTTATTTTCCTCTGTCTCCTCCCAGGGGTCACGGTGGTGTCTGTGCTCAATCTGCCTTCCAAACAAGGACAGGGAGATGGAGAGCCTAGAGAAACATGTCCACCCGCCCACCACAACTTCTTGCTTCCCAGCCTATTGCCAGATCTGCCTAGATCTGCCATCTGGATTTTCAGGAATTGCTTTCTCAGGCTGACAGCAGGGTCTTGGAGGCTGCCATATTTCTTAGCAGTCTTAGCATTTCCAGTTGGAAGGACTTACTGTCGATGCTTACAAAACCGGGCCCCAAAGCAGCTCCGGATTGCTCACCAGCGGCCGCCCTCCTTCCTTTGGAAAGAATGATGAAGCCAGGTGTGGTGGCACACACCTGCAGCCCCAGCACACACCTGCAGCCCCAGCACACACTTGCAGCCCCAGCAGTTGGGAGATGAAGTAGGAAGGTCAAGAGTTCAGACACAGCTGTGCTATGTCATCTATTCCTAAACCAAAGAGAGAGAGAGGAAAAAATGAGAGATAGAGACAGTAGTACAGGGACAGAAGCAATCCAGAACCTTCCTACTGGATTTTTATAGTAGCCCTCAGAGGGTCTGCCTTCCAGGGAGCAAATATCCCACCCTCAGGAGTAGACCTGCAGGACACATGTTTTGGCTGCTGATCAAAATGAAGGCTTTATCTAGCATCATCAAATGTGCCAAACGGCAGGATCTGTATGTATTGCACTTGGCTTGAATAAATGTCAAGTCTCATGGGCCTTTCTCAGTCTAAGCCTCCCTTAATTAGTAGAACTGCCCAGGAAAGGTGCATATTTGACTTCTTCCCGGCTGGGAGGAGCAGCTTCAGCTGCCTGGTTGTGGCTATTGTTTACCAGCCTTGCTGAGGCATGGCAACACTTCCGTCTGGAAGTTTAAGAGCACATAAACATTTGTGACATTTGGATATGGGAAAAACTTTTTTTTCTTTTCCTATCTTTATCTTCCTTCTGAACCATATGGATTTACTCTCGCCTTTACCTGCCTGACCCTTGGAAACTGTAACATCACTATCGATTCCTAACTGCAGACAAGAAGCACCGCCACACTCACAGATGGAGCAGGTCCTTTGGTTGCAAGGCTTCATGCTATGTCCCTGTGGTTCCCCACGGCTCCGTGTGACACAGGCTCCTCCCTCAGCACCCTACTGACTTGACATTGTCCAGGCTCTTCAGAATCCTTAGCTCACCCACATGGAAACCCTGCCTCTTCCCAGTGGAACCTGTTTTTCTCCCCAAGGCGTCTTAATTGAGAATCTTGTCTCTAGTCCACCTGCTCAGCTGCCTCAACCGAAGAGAAGCCTAAATGGCTGAGGGATGAAGATGCAGCTAATCCTTCTTCACAAGGGCAAGGAGTTCCAGAACTGCCTGGGCGGGAGAGGAAGTGACTCCTCCTCACCAGGCTCCCACAGTTGTGAGAGAGTAAAACTGGAATCAGTGGGAGTCGATAGATTATCCTGCCACTGTGGGTAATGAGTTTCCAGAGTCAGGGCCGCCTCTGACAACAGAGGCCTTCATTCTAGGCTGTGTATGACTCTGCAGCTGAGAAGAGACGGGGGAACTTAGAGGTCAGTTGGAACTTGTTCCAGATCTCCAGATTTAAAATTTTTTTTGTGTGCATATGTGCATACATGTGTGGAGTCAGAGGTCAGCTGTGAATGCTGTTGCTCAGGACAGATATCCACCTTGAGAACAGGATTCCTTACTGTGTCCTGGGGTTTGTTAAATCAACTAAGCTGGCTGGACTCCCCAGGGAGCTTCCTGTCTCTAACCCTGAGCCCTGGAGCACCACCACAGGACCATTCCCAGCTTAATATGTGGGTTCTGAGGGTGGACCTTAGATCCTCAGGTCTACACAGGGAGACCTTGTCTCAAAATAAATAAATTAAAAAAAAATAAAAATTACCCAGGTCTTATGGCCCACCACTATAACCCCAGCACTTGGAAAGCTGAGGTAGGATTGCTACAAGTTTCAGGCTAGCCTAAGCTACACAGTGAGCCCAGGACAGTCTGGGCTGCAGTGTGAACGCCCCCCCGCCCTGTCAACAAATCAATGACTTAAAGGGGAAAACTGCCATCAGTGTAATAATATAGTGTGCAACCTTGGAGCTTGGTTTCCTTGGCTCAGTGTAATTTCCTGGAGAGTCATCCAAGTTGTTGTGACTATAAATAGTTCATCTCTTCTTCCCTAAGCGTTCTATGGTTTGTATGGATTGGATTGTTTGAGCATTCGCTTTATTAAAGGGTATCTGAGCTGATTCCAATTTTGGCTCTTATAAATAAAGCTGCTAGGAGCATTTGTGCAGATCTCTGGGTGAACATAAGTTTTTCTTTTCTCTGGGATAGATGCCCAGAGGCTCAGTCGCTGGATCATATGGTAGCTGCGTGTTTAGTTTTTAGAGGAACTGCCGGGCTGCTCGCCATTGTAGCCTTGCCATCTCACATGCTCACTAGCAGGGCATGAATGATCCAGTTTCCCTGATTCCTCACTAACGTGCGACGTGGTCTCTGTTTTTAGCCATTCTGAAGCACAGGTGATGAGATGTCGTTGTGATTCTGATCTGCATTGTTCCGCAGCGTTTAATGATGCGTCTTTCCACGTTAGGTGTCATCCGTATATTCTTTTTGTGTGTGTGTGTGAAATATCTTCATGTTGTTGATCTCTTTTCTTATGGGATCATTTGTTTTACTATTGCAAAGTTATTATTTTAAAATATAGTCTAGATTCTAGTCCCCTGTTAAATAGGTGGTTTGCAAGTATATTTCCCCCACTCTATACTTTTCTTTCCATATTTTTCTTATGGATTTTCATAGGAAAATCTTTTGGGGGAACAAGGTTTCCCTGTGTAGCCCAGGCTGGCCTAGGTCTGGTAACGAATCTCACCCCTCAGCCTCCTAAATGCTGGGACTCTAGGTATAGCAGTCATGGCTGGCATAGCTTTTTAAAAAAAAAAAAAAAAA
>JADRCD010210655.1:0-42033 GCA_019843815.1 Montemys delectorum
TGTGTGTGTGTGTGTGTGTGTGTGTGTGTGTGTGTGTGTGTGTGTTGTAGCTGTAATGATCCAGTAAATAGTCCATTACCTTTGCTTTGTAAATAATCCCAAGAACCATATTCATTCCTGAGAAGAAATTTTTACCATCCAGTGAAAAAAAGATAGCACTTATACCAAATGGTACTGCTTCAACTGGTGGATAGCATGTAGAAGAATGCAAATTAATCCATTCTTTTCTCCTTGTACAAAGCTCAAGTCCAAGTGGATTAAGAACCTCCACATAAAACCAGACACAGTGAAACAAATAGAAAAGAAAGTGAGGAAGATCATTGAGCACATGGGCACAGTGGAAATTTTCCTGAACATAACACCTATAGCTTATGCTCTAAGATCAATAATTGACAAATGAAGCAGGGAAGTGGTGACACACACCTTTAATCCCAGCACTTGGGAGGCAGAGGCAGGTAGATTTCTGAGTTCGAGGCCAGCCTGGTCTAGAGTGAGTTCCAGGACAGCCAGGGCTACACAGAGAAACCCTGTCTCAGGGGAAAAATGCTAAATGGGACCTCATAAAATTGCAAAACTTCTTTAAGGCAAAGGACACTGTCAATAGGACAAAATGACAACCAACAGATTGGGAAAAGATCTTTACCAATCCTATATCTGATAGAGGGCTCATATACAATATATACAAAGAACTCAACAAGTTAGACTCCAGAGAACCAAATAACCCTATTTAAAAATGGGGTACAGAGCTAAACAAAGAATTCTCAACTGAGGAATGCCCAATGACTGAGAAGAACTTAAAGAAATGTTCAACATCCTTAGTCATCAGGGAAATACAAATGAAAACAGCCCATGAGATTCTACCTCACACCAATCAGAATGACTAAGGTCTGGTTGGTTGTTATTGATATTCTCCCTGTGGAGATGCAAAACCCTTCAGCTCCTTCTACCCTTCCTCTAAATCCTCCATTGTTGTCCCCATGCTCAGTCTAATGGTTGACAATGAGCATCAGCCTCTGTACTTGTCAGGCTCTGGCAGAGCTTCTCAGGAGACAGCTATAACAGACTCCTGTCTGCAAGCATTTCTTGGCATCAGCAATAATGTCTATGTTTGGTGTCTGTATATGGGATAGATCCACACGTGGAGCAGTCTCTGGGTGGCCTTTCCTCCAGTCCTGCTCCAATTTTGTTCATATATTTCTTTAGACATGAGCCATTCTGTTTAAAAATTTGGAGATGAGTGGGTGTCCCCATACCCCAACCAGGGATCTTTTCTAATCTCTGGATATGTTCTCTATAGAGTCTCCATCCCCTTTGTTGGGCATTTCAGATAATCTAATACCTGTTGGGTACTGGGAGCCTCTTTCCTTCCTGGCATCTCTGATTTGCTAGTGGCTACCCCCAGTTCTCCATCTCCGATTCCTACATACCTCTGTTCAAATTCCTGACACTCTGTATATCATCTTTTTTAGTTTGACCTTTGACTTTGTTGTTGGTCTTGTTAGAACAAATACCCAGCATTCAGATTAAAAAGCATTTTGCATGTGGATATATAAGCCACTACTGAGACACTTCTTTTTCTCAGTATCATAAGGACTTACTGTTTTTTAAACAGTGTCCTTGTATTTGCATTGATAAAACTCTGGTCCTTGAATTACTGGTATTCAGTTTATCTTCACCATGTTTTACTAATCATGGAGAGCCTGAGATAAAGGGAACACAGGGTCAGAATGTTGGTTCATGTAGAAGCAAATATGATAAAGTATTTAAAATGATATTATTAAAATAATATAATTGATTTATTTCTTATATACTGATTCATACTCTTAGAACATTTATCAAACTGTCACTATACTATCATTATAATTATATTAATCATGTTATGAATACTAATCATTTTACAATGCATAAATATTCGTTTGAATATGAGTTTAACAGTAAGAAGGAAAGAAGATGGAGCACAATCGTGACTGTTCTCAGGCTCTCCCTCTTGAACATCCTTCAAGAGTTCCAATCAACTATTCAGGTTATTCATCTGTTAACTTGTCATAAGCACCCCAGATAAAGATACATTTTTTACTTCTCTTATCACACTCCTTCATGAAGAAATACATGTCCATCAGTCCTCACGGCATTTCCGGGAGTAGGCAGTGGGACTAATGCCTATACTCAACTTTGAATCCAGGATGAATCCTTTGAAATTATGTATATTCCTCTTTCAATCACAGGTGTTCAACTTATTTCCATCAAGTTTTAATAATCATGGAGAGCCTGATGATATATATATGTGTGTGTGTGTGTGTGTGTGTGTGTGTGTGTGTGTGTATGTGAGAGAGAGAGAGAGAGAGAGAGAGAGAGAGAGGGAGAGACTAAATTATGATTAATTTTTATTATGAATCAGTTGAATCAGGTTTGGATTTATTGAAAACTTCCTTTACCTCCTGTCACGTAATCACTTATAATTTTTGAATATGTATGTCGGCAAAAACTGTTTTCTTTTGTAGAAAAATATTCAATTTTTTTTTACATACCTGTGGATCACATTTGAGTTTTATTTTTTAAATTGTTGTTACATTTTCTAAAAGAAAAGTTTATTGCTTTCTAGTGGACACACCATGGAGTCAAACCTGTAAATTAACACATGTGCATAAATTGAGAGCTGACTATCTGATTTTCTAGGAAACTTCTTCTCAGATCTCTGTCTGCAATCCTCAATAGAGAAAAAAGTGATGGTTGCATGGTTAAATATTTGAGGTTTTGAAATCTGATACTACTATTAACTATATTTCATATTTTAAATTACAGCAGCGGAGGCGGCAGCGGCGGCGGCAGCAGCAGCGCCAACAGGAACAGCAGCAGCAACAGCAGCGCCATCAGGAGCAGCAGCAGCAGCGCCTGCAGGAGCAGCAGCAGCAGCAGCAACTGCAGCAGCTGCAGCAGCAGTGCCAGCAGCAGTGCCAGCAGCAGTGCCAGCAGCAGTGCCAGCAGGAACAGCTGCAGCAATGCCTGCAGCAGCAGCAGCAGCAGCAGCAGCAGCAGGAGCCGCAGCTGCAGCAGCAGCCGCAGCTGCAGCCGCAGCAGCAGCAGCGGAGGAGGAGAAAAAACAGGAGGAGCAGGAGGAGCAGGAAGAGCAAGAAGAGCAAGAGAACTAGGAGGACCAGGAACACCAGAAGGAGGAGAAGAAGAAATATTGAGTGATTGTGTCTACGTTATGGGAAGAGTTTGATGGGTTATTGTGTTGGTAAATATAATACTCAAGCAAAAAGTTCTAATAAAATATCAGGAAGATATCAGAAAGCCTTCAAAGTCATGCAAATACCATATACAGTATATATAGTAAATGAAATTGCTAATTCTACCTTCTTAGATTTATTGCTCATTTGAAAATTATTTCAAAAATTTTCTTCTCCACTTAGCAGTATGGCTCTTAGAGTCATGCAGTCTATGGTAAGACTGTTTAGATTTGTGTTTTCATAAGGCTTAACATGTTGATTTTTTTCCCTATTTGTATCCTTGTATAGCATCTTTGGAGAAATGTGTACTGGAAGAATTACTCATGCAGGTAAGGCACTTTTTTTACATTTACAATAGGATTGCATGTCATATACCTAGAGTTGTATTTTCTTCTCCTTTATATGCTTTAAAAATCTGTCATTTTGTTATTTCAGATGTTTATACTTAGTAACAGTGAGCTCATAATTTTCTATAATTGTTAAAATTGTTACAAATTTTCTTTGACTATCATTATTAGTAGTTACTGCATTGAATGTAATTTTTCCCTGGATGTATAACTTAGGAGAGAGAGGGAAAGAAAAAACTGAAGATTATGGAAAAACTGTGGAGAACCAAAAGTGCTAAATGTATCACATCTACTGTGGGATACATGAAAGCTAAATACTCCTGTGTTTAGGATTTCCTCCCCATCCCCTACCTTTCTTAAGTAAACAGTGCCAAATAAATTTGAGCTTTTTATTTGGATCATATTAACTATTGTAGTATAAAATACATATTTCAAAGTTATTTAATTTTACTAATTGGAATTTATTTTTCAATCATTACTTCTATGTCTCTATATATTAACAGCTATTGTTTTATATGCGGCAGTAAAAGAAGCTTACAAGATTATTTTATAATTTGAAAATTTTTTCTAAGTGTATATTCATTTTTATGGGAACCATTTTAATTAAATATTTTACTGTGTTGAAAAATCAATTTATATTAGTTATTCACTTTAATATATACAATATATACATATATACATATATACATATGTATATACATGTGTCTGTGTATGTATATATATGTATGTATATATATGTGTGTGTATATATATATTTACAAGTATATAAACTTCTTTGGAGAAATGTGTACTCAAAATTTACTCATGTATGTATGACACTGATTCTTATATTTACAATAGGTTTACATTGCATATAACTAGGATAGTACTTTATTCATATAAACATATGTGAAGATATGTATGTATGTATACATATATATATATATATACAGCATTATCTATATACTATTCATCATTGTATAAAAGCAGTTATTGCTGTTGTCTTATATTTTAGTAATATTTTATTTTAAATTATATATGTGCTCAAAAATGGGGAGTTGACTTAATCTATAATACACATGCATTTGAGCAGAAAGACTTGAGTTTGGTTCCATTGAATTTTCATATGTATAAACAAACAAAAAAACTGACATAAAAAACAAAAAAGGGACATTGTCTATCTATAATCCCAGCTTAATTAAGTATTAAGTATTAATTCTTAATTAAGTATTAAGTTTATTTATCTAAGTTTGTAGTGATCTAAGTTTAATGATTGACTATGTCTCAAAATATATGGAAGAAATTGAATTGAAAGACATGTAATCTTGATTTCTTTACAATATATACCTGTGTTCATACCTCATATCTATGCACAAATGAACAAGTACATACACATATACTTCGACACATATGATATGTAATTACACTTTTTCTTTTTGGAAAAGTACTTTTATCTTGCCTAGGACATAACACTCCAGATGTAGTTGGAATTGGTTTCAAACTCACAGTGATCCACATGATTTTAACCTTCTCTGTACTAGGACATGAAAAACACAGACCACTACCATAGTCTTAATTGTAGGTTATTGAGGAGTAAATTTTGTTCCACTGAAGTAAATTTTTAAACATGTAACAGTGGAGAATATCATAGTTAAAATTATTTCAAACAAAAAAGTGTTTATCAAGCTCTCAATTCATATTTCAGGCAGTTTTTTCAAAATTGACTATCATGGATTTTCTTAAGAATTTTAAATTGTTTGTCCATAGAACCAAGTATAAATTATCTGAGCTTTGGAGGATTATAGGCATAACCTCTAAATAGCTTTTTGAATTTGGGGCTTAGTCACAATAATAAGATTCTAGTGAATTAATCATAACTTTTAAGGTATATGTGGGTATTTTTGATAGTTTAATAATGTGTTCGTGGTTATCTTTCAATTATTTGAACTTGTTCTATTAACAACTTCTTTGCATACAGAGATTTCATAATGAAAGTGTTTAAAATTAATGACTAATGTTATGCCAAGTATAGTCTCCTAAAGGGAAAACTACTTTAAAGATTTTTGTAAAGTAAAAATTCAACTTGGTACTCTCAGTCCTGAAAACTTGTTTTGATAGTATAGAATTATAAACCAGTCTCTGTTATATGAATGAATGTAGCACACGAAATTAAATTGCTTTCCTATATTAATAGCAGATGGATTTATATGAGTGCTCAGCACAAGAGCCAGATCATATATCATTGCGTACTCTTTTAACAGTCCATGTAAAACAATACAGCTAGGCTGTCCAGGTAGAGAACGGGGATCCAATGGCAGGGAACATAGACCAAAATGATGCATCACTCCAGTTCTTAAGGGACCCACATGAAGACAAATCTCACATTGTGTGTGTAAGGATTCTAGGTCCAGGACCTACATGGTTCCTGACTCAGGAACTGTGAGACCACATGGTCCCATTTTTGTTAACCCTATGGGTTCTTGTGGTGTCCTTAACCTACCTGTCTTGCTCATTTCTATATATGCCCCTCTTCCATAAGACTCCCTATAGGCTGTACCTATTATTTGACTGTGGGTTTCTATGTCAGTCTCCATCAGGTGCTGGATGAAGCCTCTCAGAAAGCAATTATGGTAGTTTCCTGTCTCCCAGCATAGCAAAGTATTAGTAACAATGTCAGGGTGTCTCTTTCACATGAGATTGGTCTCAAGTTGGGTTAGTCATCAGATGGCTAGTCCCTCATTCACTGCTATAACTTCATCCTGGCACATCACATTTGTAGTCAAATTGGTTGTAGGCAAGTCAAATTTTGTGTTGAAAGTTTTATAGTGAGTCGATGACATCTTTCTTATCTAGAAGTCCTGCCTTGCTACAGGAGGTGGCTAATTATCCCCTTCTGGTAGGAAACTCAGCCAATGTCTCTCTCCAATACTCCCTGTATCCTATCCCATACCAGGCCTCCAGCTAGTTACCAGAGATGCCCCTACACCTATTTCCATTCTCATTTCCAGTATCCTCTCACCTTCCACATTCTCAAACCTTATCAGCTTCCCTGGTTCCCTCATCTCCTCCTTATCTAGCTTGTTCTGTCTTTTCATCCACCTCTGATGCCTCTGTATGTATGAGATTTGTACATCCTGCATTTAGACTTCCATATTTCCCAGTTTCTTTGGGTCTATGGATTGTAGCATATTTTCTTGCATTTTATGTCTAATGTCCACTCATAAATGCATACTTACCATATGGATTTCTGTCTAAGTTACCAAACTCAGGCTGTTATTCTCAAATTCTATCCATTTCCCTGCAAAATTCATGATGCCTTTTTAATAGCTGAAGTATTCTGTTATGTATGTACCACATTTTTTATCCATCCTTCACTTGAGGGACAACTATGTTTTTCATGTTTCTGGTTATTATGAACAAAGTTTGTATGAATGTAGTTGCGAAGTGTCCCTGTGGTATCACGTGGCATCTTCTGAGTATATGCCCAGAAGTGGTACAACTAGATCTTCCCTAGAACTATTCTCAACTTTCTGAAAAACTGTCAAATTGGTCTCCAAAGTGGTTGTAAAAGTTTGCACTCCCACCAACAATGGAGGAATGTTCTTCTTACTCTACATCCTTGCCAGCATTTGATATTACATGAGTTTTTTATCTTAGGAATTTTGATGGGTATAAGATTGAATTCAGGATCATTTTGATTTGCATTTTTCTGGTGACTAAGTATGTTGAACATTTCTTTAATATATACACAATTCTTTACAAAAGTTCTAAGTACTTACTTTAAATTTGATCATGGAATATTTATCTACACATATTTTTTTTTGTAATTTAAAGTGTGCATATGTTACATTTACCCCCGTGTTGGTTTTAATGCATATTATATCTTTCTAATATAGAGTCTCACTGTGTGGTCATCTGAGACTTCAAGTTCATTCCTGAAACCATGCTTCATCTCAGAATCATAAGAAGATCACTACAGAAGCAGATCACCACACTTAGCTAGTGGTATTGTAAAATCTCTTCATTAATGACTTTCATTTCTGCTTGCTTGTGTATAAAATTGAATCAAAAGTTTATATTTTCTCATTTACTACAGGTTTCCATAAATCATCTTTACATCTAACCATATTTTTATTACTTGGCATATTTTTTGAATTACAATTTATTTAAACACTGAAATATATTTTGTAATATTTTATTTTTCATTATTTACAACAATATTTTAAATCAAATATTCTATTATATTATACCACTCCCCAAGATCTTCAGCTCCACTCCTTTTTTCATCCAGCTTTAAGATCTTTGTCAAAAAAGATACAAAATTCCAAATGAAACCAATCTCTCAAAATCAAGAAAATAAAACCACATTCAAAATAACCAATCAACAAACAAACAAGCAACAATAAACAAAAGAATAAAAAGGAAAAAAAACCCACCAAACTGTAGCCATGTAAAAGAATCATCAAAAATTCGAATTATTTGTTGATCAAATATTGCTGAACCTTAGGCCTGTCCTAATTGATGTACCTAGTATTACTCTTTCTAGAAAATCAAATTTTATCTCTCTGAGTGGTTATGAGAGTTCAGTTGTTACCCTTTACTGTAGTGCCTACAGTTTTACTTATTTATTATTTTATATATATATATATATATATTCATTTATTCATCCATTAATTTCTTTTTAAATTATAATAAAATTAAAATATGTAATACATAATAAAATAACCCCAAATTTATCTATAGTATTAATACATTAGTCAGTACAGGCATGGAGTTACTACCTGCCTCAATGTAACTGCATTTTACTGTTAATTGGGTCCCCAAAACCTGTTTGCAGGAGAAGATCTGCAAGTAGCTTCTGGGAAATTGCCCCCAGATAATACTGATTGGTAAGTAATGTTACCAGCAGCCAATATATGGGGAGGAGAGATGGCTGCAGGATTAAGATTCCCAGGTTTGGAACCATGAGGAAGAGGAAGGACAGAGAGATGTGGCTCCTGAGTTTTATGCAGCGGAGGAAAGCAGAGCCACCATGTAAAGAGGCCAAGAGAACATGGCCCAGTGGGCTGCTCAATTAAGCAGTCAAAACATAACACATTCTTATGTAGTAACTCAGAGGTATCTGTGGGAGGTGGAGACTAACATCATAGATGTTAGGCAGTTGCTCAGCTATTGAGCTGCTTAATTGATACTAAATATAAAGGCTGTGTGTTTTTCATTCAGAAACATAAACTATTGAAGCAGGTAGTCACCATTGAGAACTTAATTTAAAAATTAATGCTTCAACTATGATAATGATTTTGGGCCAGAAATCAACAAAAAGACATGAGCCCAAGACAAGGCACAATAATCAGAGACCTGGTAATTTGTACACCCAAACTTCCCATAATCCCTTAATTGAAAGTCATAGTATATGTGAGAAGGACCTAGTACATTACCAAAGACCCTGGAATGTAGTTTTCTATGTGGGCACTGACTTGACATTTTCATTTTAATGAAGTTTGTCTAAGTACTGTCATCAAAAATGGGGCCTTGCTGTCAGTTTGGCAACAGGACCGTATAGTTTTGGCAACGACTTGGGTTGTTTGGAAATTTCTGTTCTATTTATAACAGCCCTTTTGGCCCATGACTCAATTAAACATAAACCAATTCTAGTGCTGGAAGCTTTGTTTGGTGACAAGTGATGGCCCGTTGAGAGCCATTATTTGGTAATTTCATTTAGATCTCACACACACACACACACACACACACACACACACACACTCACACACTCACACACACACACAAACACACACACACATACACACACATATATATATATATATGTACATAATTCGTAATGTTTTTATTGTACTGTTTCCCTACTACTCCTCCAGTACCTCTCTAGTGCCCTGCTATTTTTGACTATACCTCCTGTATTCCTTTCCACAATCTACTCTCCTCACCCTAGCTGTTTCTCCCTGTTTTCTCTTCCTCTCTTCTCCTATTCCCTACAATTCGTTAGTTTTGTCTAGTCTCTTACCTCTGTCAAAGTATGCTGTATGAAACTTGTACATTATCTGTTATTTGAGAAAAAAAGTCTAGTATTTAGTTTACGTAATGGCTAACTTGAAAGCAGTATCTGGGATAATTTCAGATGGAAGTGGCAACAATGTGTAACAGATGATTTTTGAAAAGGCAGATATAAAGATGTAAAGATGTACTTATTATCTGTATATATTTCATTTTTCACTTATGTTTATGGAATTTCATTTTTGTAACTATTATTTGAATTACTTTTTCAAATCATAAAAGTGGCTAGGGATTTTCAAATATTTTTATTTTCTTTTACTGAACATTGAAATGATCATGTAATCCTTTGTCATTACTGTATTAATGTAGTACTTTACATGAGTGCTTTATATATGTTATGCTATCCCTACATATTTAGATCACATTTACAATACAACAGTATAAAAAGCTTTTCTATCTGTTGGATGGTTTGAATTGTATTTGTTAGTATATAACTTCATTTTGTATTATTATTTGATGTTTTTCATACAATATATTTTAATTATTGTCTCACCACTTTTCCAACTGCTCCCAGATCTTTGTGTCTCCCTACCAATAAAATTTCATCCACCCTTGGTTGTGTACAAGGTAACTATCTCTGTGTCTGTCTCACCCAGCCCCCAACAATAAAAACAAATAAATAAAAAAATTACCAAATTAATCACCCAACAAAGCAAAAAAGTACAAAAATAAAATGAATCAAATACCCACAAGAGAACAATCAAACAAAAAATGAATCTGTTTTTGGTGTTCCCATCCTTAGGTCCTGCCCTGGAATGGGATTGATATAAAACCAGTAGCACTCCACTGGAAAAAAAATGAGTCTTGCCTTTCTACACAGCAGGTATCAATTACAAATAGTGTCTTGGTTAAAGATGGTACTTTGTGTCTATTTTTCTTTCTTAATACTAGTATTTCTGTCTGTTTTAAACCTGTGCTGGTCCTCGGTGTCCTGCTGTAGTCTCTTGACTTCCTATATCCAATGCTGGAGTGAACTTTGCTGAATATATCCCAGTGAGGACCAAGTTCTCCAAAGTATGAGAGTATAGGTGGTCTCATATCCATGAACTCACTGTTGCCTTAAATAGTTGTTATTAAAGAGTGAGGAAGTTATGTGAAGTTAGATGGAATAATCATACTAGTTATTTGGGAGTAAATATTTAAGGATAGGGAACTTGATATATTTTTACAAACACAAATTATTGAAATAATGATATTGCATCAAGTATTTTATCAAGATAGTTTATTACTAAGAAGTAATAATACAAGCTGTCATAAAGATGTACACTTGTGTGCAACATGATACTGAAAACACACATAAAGAAATGTTGAGGATATGCATATGTGTTTATATATATGTATATATGTGTGTATATGTATTTATGTGTGCATATATACACATATATGTATATGTATATATATGCATTTATATCTTTTCTAAAATAAATGTTTTCTAATATTTCTTTATCATTATATCACTAGGGATATTCTGATTTTATTGGATATATTTCCAGCAAAGGGATTGAACCCAACATTTCTTTTTACAGTCCAAGAAGTTTTATGGAAATATTATAATAGAGATAAATGTGTTATATACTGATATAACTCATTCTTATAATTATAGAACTTTTGGAAACTGGCACAATCATATCATGATTAATCAAAAGCAAGTTTCACTTGTGTACCCAGCGTCACAATCAGAAAATTGAAGATATAAATTGAGGCTTTCCTATAGATATCCAGGATCTACTCACTTTCAGAATCCAGATACAGGGTCAGAAATCAGGCATTAATGGCTGAATTTGCTCTACTGTTAATTGAAAAGAGAGCTTAAGGTGAAAAGCAATTTTTCCTGTCTTCCACTTTCTATTTTCTCAGGGGGAGGGAGCTACAGATGAATCAGCAGTTCAAATAATGATAATCAAGCTTTTGCTTTCTCCTCCTATTGAGACCTCTTTCCTGATTGGTTTAACCTTCATTCATTTTTGGACACAAAAACTCCTCCAATCAAATACAAGGAAAGTCAATAATATTGTCTGTAATGAGAGTTTGTATTTTTTCCCAGTCAAGATCCTGGTTATAGTGCAGGTCTCAACAAGTTCTGGGTATAATCTAAGCCTGCCTATGAGATGCTCAAGAGAAGGAAGACTGTTCCTGAAATCTACAGGAGGCATAGACAATAGGAAGTAGAAATTGTTTGATTCACATGATTACAGTTCTGTATTACTAAATCATTTATTCTGTGCAAGAAATGTGTGCGTTTCTCTGAAGACATTGATTCTGCTTCAAGATATGGCAGGATTTTGTGATACTTGGAGTCCTGCATCATCTTCAATGTGCATGATTCACTTTCAGAGTAAATATCTGAAAAAGAACAAGAATTTGCTGCTTGTTTCATGAACTTGGGGAGACTGTTGTAAAGAATTGCTATAGCTCTAAGCCCCTTGAGGCATTGGCCAGGCCCTGCCTCAAGTGAACCCCAGCCACGAGACTGTATACACAGAACATTCTAACTACACTAGCAGCTGGGTCCAGCTCCCTGTATTACTGAGTAAAAAAAGCAAGCTCTGAACTTGAAATAATGGAAATTTCCAGAAACCTTTGCCCCCACAATGAAACTAATATAAACCTTATCTTCTATTCTAATCAGTTCTGTATTTCCTCAAGACTGAGCACATGAAGCTATTCCCACACTTTTTTATCCATTAATAGTAAACAAAAATAAAAGATTATACATTGCCTGGGGTACACAAGTGTTCTGCCTCTGTCCCTAATGACTTGTTATCACCATGTTCCACCTTCAGAACACTATATACCCTAACAGACCCTACCACAGCACTACAGAGGAATAATTGCAAGCTCTGGACTTGAAAATCCACTAACCCCATTCTTAAATCTCTAGAAAGCTCTGCCTCCTAGAAACCTTAGATAATCCCTTGGGTTTTTTTTTTGTTTGTTTTGTTTTGTTTTTTGTTTTGTTTTGTTTTGTTTTGTTTTTTTGTTTTTTATCAGTTCGCTGCTTGTTCTAGCCTCAACAGAAGCAACAATCCTATGATAATATCACTCTTTGAGTTGTAGGATTTTCTCACATTATCATTGTTAAGTGTTGCATAAGGTCCTCTAGAACAAAAAAAAAAAAAATACAATAACATTTGAATTCTTTTTTTTACTACTCAGTTATTTTTTATTAGATATTTTCTTTATTTACATGTCATATGATTTCTCCTTTCCCAGTTTCCCCTCCAAGAAAAAAAAAAGAACAAACCCCTGTTGCTTCCCCCTCCACCTGCTTGCCAACCCGCCCTCTCCTGCTTATTGACCCTGGCGTTCCTCTATACTGAGGCACAGAACCTTCACCGGGCCAAGGGCCTTTCCTCCCATTGATGACTGACATTGCAATCCTCTACTATACACATGCTGCCAGAGCACTCAGTTCCATCATGTGTACTCTTTGGTTGGTGGTTGAGTCCCTGAGAGCTCTGAGGGTACTAGTTAGTTCATATCGTTATTCATTCTAAGGGGCTGCAAACCCTTCAGCTCCTTTGGTCCTTTCTCTAACTCCTTCATTGGGGACCCTGTACTCAGTTCAATGGATGGCTGTGAGCCTCTACTTCTAAGACAGCTATATCAGCCGGATTGTCCTTCCTTCAGTCTCTGCTCCATAGTTAGTCTCTCCAACTCCTTCCGTGGGTATTTTGTTCCCCCTTTTAAGAAGAAATGAAATGTCCACATGTTGGTCTTCCTTCTTCTGAATTCTTATTTGTAAGTATTCTCTTGCCATCAATGATCTCAGAGTTTCAGCTTTTCCAATCTATGTTATATAGTCATGGATAAATTGTCATTGCATGTTGGCAAATATTAGTTTTTATAGTTTTTCTCTGTTTGTTGTCTGTCCATCCTTTTCTATGAGATCAGGCAAGTAAGGATAGTATTAGAAAATCAGTTGCCTGTCCATGATATAAAAGAATTATTATATAATTCCACTGAAAAAAAATTTACCAACCACATTTACTTGTCAGTTTTTGAAAATTAATCTACAACTGACAGACCACTAACTCTTCATTAGCATTGTGTTCACTCTAGTTAATTCTATGCCATACGTGTTTATGTGGTTGTACAGCTTTGTTTGAATTGTTGATGGCAATCACTCACCAAACATTTTTCAAACCTATATATCACTTATCATCTAGTGTTCTGTTGTGTCATCTGTAACTTTATTCTGTCCAAGTTTTTCTTCTTACAGAATATCTTACAGGGAAAGAATTTAACATGAATTCTAGTGATCAATTGATGTACAGCACAGACAACTGTATAAAAACAAGCAGCAATGCAAGTTCTGCATTAGTAATAAATATCAAATTAAGACATTTGCATCTCACTGAATGTCTCACTGATATCAAAACTTGACATTAGTAAATATATTTTACTGTAAACATAAAGAAGAAAGGGAGAACAGTAAAGAAAAAGGAAAATAAGGAAGTTAAAAAGATATGATTTATTATTTTGCACAGCCTTAACCAAGGGCTCTCTTTATAATAGTTTTACACAAGGAAAGCAAAAATTCAGGAGTTGTCATGTTGTCCTCTTCATGAAGAGGAGAAACTGGATTACCTTAAAATCTCAAAACTTGGAACTAATTTCAGTAGAAGCTTTCCACTGAGGATCCGTTTAAAGAGATGTGTTCCTGGATAGATCAGTTTGATGTAGTAGGAGGAGGCAGAAACAAAGAAATTGCCAAGGTTTTCTGCGCTGTTTTATTTTGATTTGCCCTATCATTCAATTGTGATTAAATTAAACCATATATATACATACATATGAATATATATGTATATATTACACACACACACACACACATATATATATATATATATATATATATATATATATATATACTATAAGATATTTTTAAATACTACATACCTAAACATGATTTGATAAATGAGAGAAATTTTTCTAAAACAAGTGTTATCACACCATGCCATATGGTAGCTGAACAATCTAATTTTAAATGAGAATTAAATAATATATAAATATTTTATTCCATAAACCCTAATATATATTATTTAAGTAGGGATGATATGTTAGGCAGAGAGAAGACTTAATATGGCTATTTATATGAAATCACATATACTATTTTCCTAAACATCTCACCACTTCCTTACCACAACCTGAAATATTAGTGGGGTTTCTAAGAAAGGCAAGTGCTCAAAGAATCATGAAATCTTTTAAAATAAACCTCATCTCTACACGATGAGGTCTGTATAAACACTAAAAATGTACAGGCAGCGGTGAATAAAGTGACTAAAAATTCCTTAACAGTGTTGTATCTGAATAGAGAGTATAGACTTTATTGTATGGTTTGAAATTTTCATTCTTTAACTAATATTCTTATTATTATATGTGGATATTATATGAAAATGAGCCTTTAATTTATTGTTCCATATTTAGTTGCATTTGTTTCTTATTTTATGCAAAAGTGAAGTTAATTGAACTAAATATTACATGTATACACATAAAAAACTCAACAAGTCTTACAACTAACTCCCTTGCATAACTATCAGTGTAAGATTTTAGAAAAGACTAACAGCAGCGAATTATGTAAAGGACAATTTAATATTTCTTTTCCTTTTTTAAATAAATTGTTTTATTTATTACATTCCAAATTTTACCCCCCCTTCTGAGTGCCCTATCCCAGAATTCATCATCCCATCCCTTCTCCCCATTGGCACTGGGAGGATGCTCCTCCACCCACCCTACCCCCACGTCACACCCCAACATCTCCCTTCGCTGGGGCATCAAGTCTCTCCAGGATTGGATGATCCTCTCTCACTGAGGCAGCAGAAGGCAGTCCAGTGCTACATCATAAGTGCTAGGGGCCAGTGGCAAATCCATGTATGCTCTTTGGTTGGTTGCTTTGTCTCTGGGAGCTCTGGGGAGTCTGGGTTAGTTGATACTGTTTTTCTTCTTATGGGTATGCAATCGCCTTCAACTCCTTTGATCTTTTCCCTAACTCTTCCATAGGGGTCCTTCACCTCAGTCCAATGGTTTGCTGTAAGTATATGTATCTGTTTCAGTCAGCTGCTGGTAGAGCCTTTCATAGGACAGCCATGCTAGATTCTTGTCTACAAGCAAACATCATGTCATTAATAGTGCCAGACTTTGTGGGCAGACAACAAACTCTAACATTTCTTTTTAATAGCATTGTAAATGACTTACAACTTACTTCACTTTTGTTATTTTTCCTTGATTAAAAGGAAGAATGTGATCTGTAGTATATTATAGAAAGTTAGGTCTCAAAGGTTACCATAAAACTGAAGTAATCAGTTGATTAATATACCGTGCCTCCCCTTTTCCTTCTTCTACTTCCTGTATCAATTTGAAATTGGATTTCTCCAGAACCATGGAGTATGTTAGATGTCTGTTGAAACAAAGCATTGTTTCTCCACCCATTTAGCTGCCTATCTATCTATCTATCTATCTATCTATCTATCTATCTATCTATCTACCTGATTATCTACCAATCTATCAATCTTTCTATCTATCAATCAGGTATTTGTTTCTTTTAAACCAATTGAACTCAACTAGGTCTAGTCATATGTACATAAGTGTATATTCATTAACTGGTATATTGGCATCCTTGAAACATTTTTGCAGATGTCAAGAAATATTTATCTTTATTAAACATTTACCCAGTGCAAATCTTCTCAAAGCATATAATAGAAATTCAATTTCCCTAGCCTTCAGTGTTCAAATTTTTATTTCATTTGATTTTCTGTCAGTTTTATGCTAGAGACCAGATTCAAGACAGATAGGGCCTGAATAGGAGAAATATAGCTGGTGACATGGAGATAAATTGTACTGGACAGCACCTTGAATTTTCTCTGAGCCTCTGAGGATATTTTTTTCTGCTTCTACACCCAGAGGAGGAAGTAATATTTTGAAAGGGCCATGAATCTAATTTATATTTCCTACAGCACAATTGTATCATTTCTTATTTGCATTTTGGAGAATTTATAAGAAAAAATTATGCAAAAAGAATGAAAGAAAACTTATTCTAAAAGATTATATTGTAAAGTTCAGTAATTCCATTTCTTTTGCTGTCATAGACAAAGATTAGCTAAAGGAGGTGCAGAGAGTTTGCTCTCCTCCCTATCAGGGATTTGTAGTAGTTACAGATACTAGACAATGTGAAGTCTGGATAAATTAAACTTTTGCATGTGATTATAACAAGCAAAGCAAAAACTTAATAAGCTAAATTATGCCCTATTTCAAGCTTTGTCATTTCTTGTTTCATATTCTAATATGTGTGTGTGTGTGTGTGTGTGTTTGTTTCTAACATACTCTTCATATTCATTTTAGCATATGAGAAGTGTGTCAAATTCTACACATTACCCAATTACTGTTCATATTGTTTCAATATTCTTCAGTAAAGTGCAATAGTATTTCTAGTAGTTAAACTAGGTTCTTTGATTATTGGCTTCCTAAACACACTTGAATAATGTTTACTTTTAAAAACTTACTCAGACTGATCTAATCACCAGAGAATAAGCAGTAAATGGTCCAAATTTTATATCTGGTTTACTATATGTACACTGTTTGGGGCTCTGTCCCATCCTCGGGGTCAAATAGACATTCTTTTGATGATTTTATTAACAATGCTTTTCTTTTTATGCAGGTAATTTTATCCTGTTCTAATTCTCTTCTCCAGACCATCCCAGATTCTTAGTATTAACAAAGACATAAGCAAACAGTGAACAAAGTAAACAGTTTTATAGATAAATTTATTCAAAACTGCATGAGCCAGACAACTCATTGCTAAGAGCTAGAACTTTATCACAGTCTTTTTTTCCAGGACAATTTTATTTATAGATATGAGATTGGAATTTTATATGATTTTCATATATCATAAAGCAGCCTTAATTTTTTAGTCTAATAATTATAAAAACATTTCTTTCTTTCTTTCTTTCTTAGTTTCTTTCTTTCTTTCTTTCTTTCTTTCTTTCTTTCTTTCTTTCTTTCTTTCTTCCTTTCTCTTATTTTCCTCTCCTAGGGTTCTTTTTCTTTTCTTTTTTTTTAATTAGATATTTTCTTTATTTACATGTCATACAATATATCCTTTCCCAGGTTCCCCTCCAAAAAAAATAAAAATAAAAATAAAAACATAAACAAACCCCTGTTCCCTCCCCCTCCTTCTACTCCCCACCCACCCTCTCCTGCTTATTGGTCCTGGCAGGCCAGTTGTGGTGGTGATTGCTGGTAGGATTTGCTGAAGGAGGCAGAGACAGGAGGATCATGAGTTTGAGGCCAGTTCGAGGATCATGGGCTACACAAAGTCTTATTAGAGATGAAATTGTGTTATGTAGTCCCTTAGCTTGGCTCTGCATATCTTATACAGGATTTTCTGTGAATTCACAGGACAATAGACATGCCAATTCAAAAAAGACAATATTTCCCAACTCTCCTTCCCATTTTTCTGCTCTTATATCCAAATTATATTCCCATTCCTACTTTCTTTTTTATTAATTAATTAATTTATTTTTACACTCCATGTATTATCCCCCCCTCCTAGTCCACCCACTGACTGTTCCATATCCTATATCTCCTCTCTACCTCCTGTCTCCACTTGCATGTCCCCACTACCCACCCAACCCGAGCTCTAAACTCCCTGGGGCCTCCAGTCTCCTGAGGGTTAAATGCATCATCTCTGAATGAACACAGACCCAGAAGTCGTCTACTGTATGTGTGCTGAGGCCTCATATCAGCTGGTGTATGCTGCCTGTTTGGTAGTCCAGTGTTTGAGAGATCTTGGGGGTCCATATTAATTGAAACTGCTGGTCATCCTACAGGATCACCCTTCTCCTAGGCTTCTTTTAGCCTTCCCTAATTCAACAGCAGAGGTCAGCAGCTTCTGTCCATTCGTTGTGTGCAAATATTTCTATTTGACTTTTTCAGCTGCTTGCTGGAGTGTGGTCATGCTAGGTCTCTTTTTGTGAGTGTACCATAGCCTCAGTAATAGTATCAGGCCTTGGACCATCCCCTTGAGCTGGATTTCACTTTGAGCCTGTCACTAGACCTTCTTTTCCCCAGGTTCCTCTCCATTTTCATTTCTGTAATTCTTTCAGACAGGAACAATTGTGTGTCAGAGTTTGTTACTGTGGGGAGGGCCCCTCTCCCCCATTTGATGACCTGTCTTCCTGCTGGAGGTGGGATCTATAAGGTCCCTCTCCCTACTGTTGGACATTACATCATCTAAGGTTCCTCCTTTTGAGTCCTGAGAGTCTCTCACCTCTCAGGTCTTTGGAGCAGTCTGGAGGGTTCCCCCAACCTCCTATCTTCTGAGGTTGCCTGTTTCTATTCTTTCTACTGGCCATCAGGACTTCAGTCCTTTTCCCTCACCCCCTCCCATGTTCCTCCCTCCCCATTTGTGATTGCTTTCTTCTCCTCCCAAGTGGAACTGAGGTTTCATTACTTGGGCACTTCAGCTTATTGAGATTTTTGAGTTCTTTGGACTGTATCTTAGGTATTCTGTACTTTTTTTGAAGGGGTAACATCCACTTATTAGTGAATACATATCATGTGTGTCCTTTTGGGTTTGAATTACCTCACTCAAGATGATATTTTCTTGTTCTATTCATTTGTCTACAAAACTCAGGATGTCCTCATTCTTAGTGGCTGAGTAGTATTCCACTGTGTAAATGAACCACATTTTCTATATTGATTATTCTGTCATGGGACATCTAGGTTGTTTCCAGCTTCTGGCTTTCATAAATAAGGCTCCTATAAATATTATGGGACATATGCCCCTGTGGCATGGTAGGTCATCTTTTGGGTGTATTCTCAAGAGTGGTATAGCTGGATCTTCAGATAGAAACATTTCCAATTCTTTGAGGAACCTCCAGACTGATTTCCAGAGTGGTTGTACCAGTTTACAATCCCACCAGCAATGGAGGAGTGTTTCTCTTTCTCCACATCCTCTCCAACATGTTGTAACATGTAGTTTTGATCTTAGCCATTCTGACTGGTGTAATGTGGAATCTCAAGTTCATATTGATTTACATTTCTATGATCACTAAAGGATTTGAACATTTCTTTAAGTGCTTCTCAGCCATTTGAGATTCATTCTCCTCCTTATCAACAGATTTATGTAGCCATTTCATAAAGGACAGACTAAAGTATATTGGCAGATACATAGATAATAGTTAAACTCACTGACATTGGGAAATCTTCTTCCTGAAACATATTTCTAGGTTCAATGATAACAAGGCCCTCATACACATTTCTAAATAGGAACAAATAGAGAAATTGAGGACCTTTGGGATTGTTCTGACTTTTAACCCAAAACTTACTTAGCAGAATCCTAGACTTCAAGTCAGTCTGTCCCTGACTGATAATGGAAAACCTTGTTAGCTTGGCTCTCTCTAAGGCCCAGTCTTTTGTCCTTCCATAGAAAGTCATGATTGTAGTCAATTTTCAAAGGACCATTATGAGATGAGAGGACAGAGTTTACCATGACTATTATATTTAGAAACCCCAGTATGCATTCACCTCCAGAAAAATAAAGAAAAAAGTAAAAATTATCTGACCATGGAGGTGTGTGCTTGGACCTTTTATAGCTGAGAAGATTTCTTCTGAATAATCTACTGAGCAAGCATCCACCTTGAAGAGAAGCTTGAGAAACAAATTTCCGTGGGATTAAACATATAGTATAGACTCCCCTAGATTTATCCAGCAATGGCCAATGTGGACAGTCACTTCTTTTGCCTAATTTGTTCTTGTCCCATACTCAGATTTTACGACAATAAGCTGTGAATATGTATGTGATGCCATATGAGTCTAACCTGTTTGTCAAATGGGAAATCTTCAAATTTTTCAATATCTTCAGCTTGCAGTTGTATTGAAGTTTGCTGGTGGTCTAATAATAAATAATATCTACTTGCAATCACGTCAAAGTTGGTAGGGTCTAGCAATGAAAAAGAGGTGATTTGAGTGACTTAGTTAGGCCAATTTTGTTTTGGTATAGAACCAAATTTTGGGGGGATGAGTATTCTTCAGGTATGTATTTGTCTAGAATCACAGGGTTACAGGTATCTATTTCTTTTGTTTCCAAAGAGGTCTCAGGAAGAAAGGCAAGGATCTGCTTCTTCAAAAACTTGACACCACAGGGATGATGCTCATTTAGGACCTTGTGCTGAGAACCACATATGGGACAAAATACAACAACTAGAAAGGATCTAAATGGAACAGGAATAGGGTTTGTTTGCCTAGTCTATGACAGATATACCACTGCAGATGCCCCACTAAAATGTGCTCCTTCTCCCCTTCAACCTTCCTTCTTCCTAACTGTATATGCAAAAAATATTCTGGCCTTAACAAAGACACTAGGAAGAAAATGTTAATAAAAATAAACAAGCACATGTCTCATTGAAGATATTTTGACTAAATATTTGAAGGCTTGTGTCCTCTCTGCAGCACTAAAATCCTGAATAATAGGGGAAAATAATTTTTCTTCAACTATAGGAGACAATTTTCTTAACTTTGTGACTATGCCACCAGGACTGCTAAATAATGGAAACATTTACTGTAGTCTGAAGTTAGGTTCTACACAAGCCCTGCAAATAACAACCAAACAAAAGAAGATCAGACTACATAGGTGAGAGGTGGGAAATCATAGCATCTCACTTGTTTTTATACGTAAGTTTATTTTCTAACAACTCCAGCTACTCCATTTTTTTGTAAAATCTAAATGACATTGAAAATGCTTTCTTTATGCTAGCATCTTGGTTTTCTTCCTTGTTATACAGTTATTCTGACATCAGCAAGTTAATCATCCCACTAACAATAAAATCTAGATATATGACATGAATTATTGACCCATTGTTTATTGTCTGGTTTACAGTTTTTTTGAATTTGATAAAAATGTGTAAAAGGGAACACTTTCATCCATAAACACCTTTCTCTCCCTCCATTCCTATTCCTTCTCCCCAAAGTTCTGTGTCCCCCATATCCAGTCCTCTTCCATTTCTCTTCAGAAAAAAAGCAAGCCTAAATCAAACTTTGGAACAAGTTACAATATTATGAGGGCACAAACCCTTATATTATATCTGGACGAGATAACCCAGTAGGAAAAAGAAAAAGCATCTTGAATACAGGCAGAGCCAGGAGAACCCTATAGAAAAAAGGGAAGAAAACATGTAGAAGCAAGTGTGGACAAGGATATTATGTGAACAAAATCCACAGAAATTACTTACCAAGAGCTAATAGCAGCTCACAGATACTGAAGAGACTGTAGCAGATGGCATATGGGTCTGCTTAGGTCATCTGCATAAACATCATGAGTATCTAGCTTTTCATTCTAATGAGACTCCAAGCTGAAAAATGGAGCAATGTCTCAGAGTTTTTAGCCAGCAAAAGGTTTTTTTTTCTTTAAAAGATCCTTTCTATATAGGAAAGACAATATTATGGATTATATAAGGATACTGGAATGGGATAAAGTAATCATTTCCCAAGCTTCCATATAAGCAACAGAGTAGATGTTTCAAGGGTAGGAAAATGCCATCAGTCTAGCGTGGTCAGAAGAACCAGAAAAAGTAAAAAACTTAAGATGTGTATTCAGACACCTCTGTTGTGAGCACTTGTTGTTATTAATTTGTAAATTCTGGACCCCTATGTTTGAGAGTATGGAATATATCCAGCATCACTCACTTATATCCTATTCTTCACACTACATTCCTGCCTTTAACACTCTTCATTAGTGTACAACTCTTCTGGTCTTTATAGTTAGGATTTTTATTAAGCTATGAAATTACAGTTATCTTAATGGTCAACAGAGTTATTACAAATGCCCACATGTCATATCATGGATCACTGTGCCCCAATGAACCTTAGAATTATTATAGCTTTCACCCCCATTTAGATACCCCTTTACAGTATGACTTGCATCTTTCCTTGTTGAAGTTACACAGTTTCAGTCATTGTTTTCTGTGCAGATTCTACTTGATCTAATCTTGTATACTCAGACTCATGTATATGTAGTAAAATATAATAAGGAATGTGGATATTGATACAAAACACACACACACACACACACATTTAAACTAGACAGGCATGAACAAATAGCAGAGACCCAAATGCATGACAAACGTCCTTTTATGAATTGCTGACCATGTTTAAAAGAAATAGTGAGCTGCATATAACAAATTTCTGTTCACTTGTTCTATAATTTGTGCTGAGATTAAGGTGTGAATCTCTAAGAGGTAGCAGCTATTTCCCAAAAATGACTCCATCCTTTTCATCTAAAAGGAAAATGACAAAAATCAATTCAAAACTAAGAAAGATAACCAAATTTGACTGTCAGCTATGGCTGATAATTTTAATTGTTCCTCTGAGATTCCTGCAAATTACTATCTAAACAGGTGTATTCTATGCAGTACAGCTTAAATCTTGTGGAGTTTAGCTGTGCCAGCATGTGAAATATCATCCTAGATTAGCTTAACAACTATTTCAATATACACATAGAAGAAAAATCTGAATGAATATACAGTTTTCTGAGTATTCAGCCATATCTGCCAACCTCTTACTACCAACTCCTCTCTAAATGCTACACCTCAGACAGGTATACCATTGTATATAATATTGAAATGTGTGTGTGTGTGTGTGTGTGTGTGTGTGTGTGTGTGTGTGTGAAATCTATCATTTCTGTAGGGGAAAGAATTTCTTGTGCAGCACTGGGCTTGAAGATCTCACACACAAATAAATAGTCTATTACCTATGATTTTCAAATACGTCCAGGAGACTCTCTTTTACCTAGGAGCAAATATTGATAGACATTTTATATTTCTTTCCTTTTGGTATGTCATGGTGGAGCTTTAGACATTATTTACATTTCTCACAAATGGAAAAATAGTAGCACTGTGGTAGATGGGAGGTTATGGAAAAACTGAGAACAAGTTTGAGAAGATAGTGATAAATTCTTTGAGATAGGAAATGCTATGGTTAAGTGAAGCAATATTGAATATGGGAGCAGATTTTACAGAGGCAATTTTTGCATACTTGTTTTTCTTTACTCTGTTTAGGTGTGAATAGTGGCTAGGGGAGTGGTCTGTTTAATGGTCATTGAGATATACCACGTATTTGAGGCAACTGGGGAAGGACATATATCTAGGTAAATCACAGGACAACAATCCTTTTCCATGTGATATTTACTAGTATTCCTCATTTATGGGCAAATATTTTGCTTATGCACTAGATATAACACATCATGGGAAATATATCATTGAATTGTTAGAAAGGCAAGACATCTCCTTCTGTGTGTAATCATAGTTCTGTTTGTAGGCAAGGAGACCATCCTGAGAGAGACTGCTGGAATAAATTTGGAACTGAGTGAGAAAAAGATGCTAGGCATACACCTTTGACACTGACCTCTAAAATATTTGGTAAGTTGGATAAAAGAGGAAAAATTGAGCTTCTGGTTCTTTTTATTTACTGCTGTTTGTTTTGTTTGTTTAAATTCTCAGTGGACCTAGAATAATTCTGAGATGCCCCTCATGTCCTTAGTTGACATAGAACAATGGGAATCAGGATAGTACTATGTAGATATAAGATGCAGTTATGATAGGATTTCAGATGCAAATCTATTATAAGACAACTAAAGCTCTAAATAGCTAGAAATAAAAAATTTTCAACTGAGAAGCAAGACATCTCTAAAAGATTAACTTTTTGATTTGGGGAAATGGGACAGAAATCATCCTTCTGAAAGTTTTAGAATCAAAGAAACTAAGCAATGTAACCACAATAGTCACCCTGTTAGAAATCCTATATAATCTTAAGTAGTGCAAATGGAGTCATCCCCTAATGTATTACTGTTGCATATAAGCAATTAGAAATACATTGGTATGAGCAAAGAATGTTGCACATAGTGTCAAAAGTGATGAACAATAATGACATGATTATCATAATCTAGGGAACCAGTATGATACCTATGTCTCTAGCGTTTGACCTGCACAGACTAGATTACGATTTAATGGCTTATGCTGAGAGTATTCATAGAACAGTATATTTATACAGTTGGAAGTGCTTTGGTAGATCTAAGACCATCACGTCTAGTATATTTGTTTAGTTAAAATACAACATGGTTATTATTAGGAAACTTAAGCATATAAAAAGGTTTATCATGGAAGCTAGAATACAACTGTGAAAAGATTTGTCTTGAATTTGATTTTCTAAGGAAAAATGTTGAAAGTCAAACTCTGTGCTTGTGATACAGTTGGAGAATTTAGATCATGACAAAATGTTGAGAGAAGCCATCCAAAATGAACCATTATATATATATTTTTTTTTCGAGGCATGGTTTCTCTATATAGCCCTGGCTGCCCTGGAATGCACTCTGTATACCATGCTGGCCTCAAACTCAGAAATCTGCCTGCCTCTGCCTCTCAAGTGCTGGGACTAAAGGCATGTGCCACCACCACCCAGCTCCACCCATTATATACTTTAAAAGTCAGTTCATCACATGAACAATTGTCCAATTGTATTTTTTAATTATGCTTCCATTTTTCAACATGAACTGCTTATTAATTTCCACCTTCCCTATTACATTATTCTAGACTGACATGGTTCCAAAGTTTCATGATTTCAACAAGTAGCACTTGCATAGCAAACAGGTGGATCTCTAGAAAGGAAAGGCATAAAACTATCCCTACTATCAGAAGTGCAAAATTTCCAAGGAACACTCATATAGACTTTTCTAGGCACTAGAGGTAGCCATTTGAAAGGATGTTCTCTCCACGAGGCTAATGATTTCTCACATCTTAACAATAAAAATGTATAGACTAGTCTAGAAGTAGTGTAAGAGTAAAATGACTAAGATGCAAAAGTTCTATAAAGAACAAGCAAGCAGCAGGAGCCACGTTCATCACTGTATCTACTGATGGAGTAATGAGATAGACACTTCTGTGGAAAAGCGGTAGGACACAGAAATGTAATGGCTCAGAGAGAATGACTGATGGTTGTACACACTTAAGAGGTAAGTGCTGCCAGGCAGTGGTGGTGCATGCCTTTAATCCCAGCACTTGTGAGGCAGAGGCAGGTAGATTTCTGAGTTCCAGGCCAGTCTGATCTACAGAGTGAGTTCCAGGACAGCCAGGGCTACTCAGAGAAACATTGTCTCAAAAAACAAATAAACAAAAACAAAAACAAAATAAAAATGCATCAAATTTATACCATTTTATTCAGCACTAATAGGTGGAAGAAAATTTTATGCTAACAAATCAAATATATACATGCTCTGGTATACATGGATTATATTTAATGTTAATGTCTCATTACTTGTGATATTTTTGAAACATGCTCAGAATGATGATGGATTTCAAAATAATTCATCAAATTTATCATCTCTGCAATTCTACTATTAACTACAGGATAGTGGCTCAATATTTTGTCTCATTGTTCTACCCATGCTCTGTTTACAGTGAGGTTTTCGTTTGTTTATTTGTTCATTTGTTTTTATGTAGATATCATGATGATAATCTGAGTATTCTTCAGATTTGGAGTCTCATTTAATAGACTGCATGTTTTCCTGAAGAATCAATAATAAAACATTGGTTCACAAAACATGCAAAGGACAGGGTTTGTTGCAAAATTCTTGGGAGATTATGTGGTATGATACACAAGTAAAACATAACAAAGTTATGAAGACAGCTTAAAAATAGTCTTTGTTGTTAAATATTAAAATATAAACCAAAGGTAATGCAGATACTCTTAGAGGCTTGTGAAATGTTGAAAGTCAATGCTAGTCAGGTGGTGGTGGCACATGCCTTTAATCCAAGCACTTGGGAGGCAGGGGCAGGAGTATTTCTGAGTTCTGTTCTACAGAGTGAGTTCCAAGAAAGACAAGGAATCTCGAAAAACAAACAACAAAAAACAAAAAGCAAAAAACAAACAAACAAAAAGAAGTCAATGCTAAGAGTGGATTACTTGACTATCATTTGTTGGCTACCAAGGCTTTAGACATGTCTAAATCAGTAAAGGCTGAAATCACATTGTTCAGTTTCCTTATAGGCATTAAAAATATTCCTATTGCTGAGGAATTTGATTTATTTGTATATGTGACCTGTACAAATAAAGCTAGGAGGATATAATAAATCTTATCCTTGCGACTAGCACCAAAAATCCCAGCATGAACCACTAACTACACTACAGAAAATTAAGTCTCAAAACCAGAAGCAGTTGTAGATTTTGTCTGTTTCAAAGTGGAAGTTTAAGTCAAGATGTGCCACCTAGTGCAATAATGGCTTGAATGATTAATGCAAAGAATCAGATTTCTTATTGGATTAAATGTCCATTACAGTGGGACAAATATCACAGATGGTATGAGTCACTTAGAGAAATACTTGTGACAAAAGAAGTCATGGGCTACAGTGAAAAAGCATCTCCTATAAATTGGTTACAAGTCTTACCAGCTAGCGTTTCTCTACATTTGTTTTGACAGTCATGGAGTATTCCTATACTCCATGTCAATGAATACAGTTTTCTCTATCTTCATTTTTATCATTTTTGTCAGTTATTCTTTATACTGTCTATTCCCAAGAAATCCATTTTCTCAAAGTGTGGCACTTAGACAAAACCAATATCCAATCAGGTACCTGAAAAAATATGATTGTATGAGTATCTATTTATCTGTTTGTGTCCACAAGTGTGTGCAGTGACATGCATGCTGGGGCCAGAAGAGGATTCCTGGTGACTTTCTCTATCACACTCTCACTCATCCCTTATATATTGCACTGCAGCTGTAGCTTTCGGTCTCCAAACAAGTTTCAATGATTCCAATTTCCTCTCTTTGCCCAAATCACTGGGTACATGCATGTACAGTAGCATTTGTCTTTGTACATGGTTTTTGGAGACCAAAATTCCAAGTCTTTATGCTTTCTCAGAATTCTTATTCACTATTGAAAATTTTTTTCTTGAGGCATGAGGAGTGTTATAGCTGTAGTGCAAGTGGGGAAAGATGCTCAGAGACCAAACCACTGCACCGTCACAACACTGTATGGGTGGGCAGAAGATACACAAAGCCCCACTTGCACCTATGGAAATCAATACAAGAGAGGTAAGATGTCCACACATTCACCCGCTGCCATGAACCACAGACAGAAGAGGACTCCCAGAGGCCTACCAGGTGCATGCCCTACCTGGAGTGATAACCACTACGCTGTGCAAATGTGTGGCATACACACATTTGAGAGAAAGAAGAGAAATAGTTTGAGCACTATTAAAAGCTGTGCAACTCGATATGCCAGGGTGGAGAAGAATAGCCACTTGTGAGTAACCAGCCCCTCCACTTGACATGGTGTTGAAGTGCCTACCCAAGCTGCCTCTAAAGGCCATGCCTGGTTCTGTGGCTACATAGTGGCAGGGCTCAGTGTCAATGTCTGTGGCTCATACTATCACTGGAAAATATGAGGATGACAGCAGCCTTCGAAACAGCAGGATCCATATAGATGTACAGTTGCTTTGAGGAAGTAGTCAAGCTTTTACTGGCTCCTCCCCACTGATGTTCTTGAAAGTTGGTCCACCTCTCACCTACTTCAGTACTTGGGATGTTGGGATTTCTACCTTGCCAGACCATCACAGTTGCCTGTTATTGGGGGCACTGTGGAGGACATGTGGAAGGGCTGACCTGGCATAGTCTGCTATGGGATGGCTCTGGCAAAGATCTGATGCACCCCTTTCCACTTTCCTTGCCAATTACTTCAGTTGGGAAAGGTGGCTTGAGAGTCATGAGAATGGGAGAGCTGGCCCTGCCTCTGACGAGGTACAGCGTTTGGGAGAGTGTGTCCCCATACAGTAGCATGTAGTTGTCTCTAGAGTTATGGATGTGGCTGAGCCAGTCTTGGCCTACGGGTATGAGAGCTGAATTCATAATTTGATGAAAGAGAAGAGGAAGAAGAGGAAGAAGAAAAAGAAAAAGAAGAAGAAGCATTCTCATTATCACTGGCATAAGGGAGTTCAAGCTCTTTCATTAGCATGTCCCTATGGAGCCCATTAGCATGCCAAGGTCTATGAAAGCTTCTGGGATTTTTCAATCACTATTCACAAGTATCAGTTATACACTTCAATGTCCTCAGTCACTTTTACAGGTTCTTTCCGCAGAAACTATTTTTCTTAAACTGCTCATGCCTTTTGCTTCTTTCTAGTTTTCTGAGAGACAGGCTTAACACTTTTCAGTAAACTTTACAGCTTTTACCAACAGAGCTCCTATTTTTGGTTTCTTTACTTTGTATATTGCATTTTCCTGTTGCTTGGAAGACAGGAGAGGCACAAATAATACTATCTTCAAGGGTATACATTTCTTGTAGTTTAACTAATGTACCAATTTTGCCTTACTTAGTTACAGATTGTATTAGGTACACACAGTGGATTATGCCAACCATCATATATGTGTTGAAATTCCAGAGTTGTATTCTGTGGTCCAGCTGCTATTCCTCAACCTTGTCACACTATACAACTCTCCTCAATGATTCAGTGTTTCTCTGGATCCTGAAGCCTGTCATGACTATCTGGGCATCTCTAGGTACTAAAACACTTTCCTCTCCATATACTGAAAGCCTTACCCTTTTCTAAAAGCTTCTCCAAGTCCACCTATCCTTCTCTTTTCTTATCTACTTAAACTAACCACAAATCTACTGGTAAAGAGTCAACCTGGATCTCCCTGTTTTGTCTACTATTACTAAAAAAGTTACTCTGGTGTGCAAGGAAATGCCTATAGTCCCACAGGCATCCCATCAAAAAACAAGCAATACCTCTTTTCTGTATTTTAAAATATTTCTCTTTGACAAGTCTCTCAGACGACTTGGGGGGTACACCAGATTTAGATTCTGGTTTAACACAAATTCTTCTCTATTCTCTTGCCTAGGTCATGAAGCATCACATCTCTTACTTGTTGGCCATGAAATCTTTCCATTCAAAGCCAACTCTGTTCCCATGTCTAATCAAGCATCTGCCTTACCTCATATTTCATGATGATATTAAGCCACAACACATCATGTTTTAGTACAACATGACTTGGTTAAAATACAAGCTCAATGATTTGTGTCAATGGCCAACAGATACCACACTGACTTAAGCATTACCAACATATGGGCAAGTGGTCTGAGCATGCATGCTTTGTTTATTTTCCATTCTGACCCTTCACTCTGTACAGCATTGCTGGTGTCTTATTGAACACATTAAAGAGGGTCACTGCTAAGATTTGAGAGTCTTTCTCACAGAAGTTTTTTTTCTTTTTTCTTTTCTTTTCTTTTCTTTTTTATTAAATGTTTCTTTATTTACATGTCATGCAATATCTCCTTTCCCAGATTCTGTTCAGAAAAAAAGAAAAAAAAGAAAACAAACAAACAAACAAACAAAAAACAAAAACAAACACTGGTTCCCTCCCCCCTCCCTCTGCTAACCACTAACACTCTACTGTTTACTGGCCATGACACTCCCCTACACTGGAGCATAGAACCTTCACAGGGCCAAGGGCCTCTCCTCCCACTGATGACCGACTTGGCAACCCTCTGCTATACATATGCTGCTGGAGCCGTTAGTCTCACCATGTATACTCGTTGGTTGGTGGTTTAGTCCCTGGGATCTCTGAGGATACTAGTTAGTTCATTACTTTTTTTTCGTCCTAAGGGCCTGCAAGCCCTTCAGCTCATTGGGTCCTTTCTCTAATTCCTTCATTGGAGACCCTGTACTCAGTCCAATGGATGGCTGTGAGCCTTTACTTTTGTATTAGTCGGGTAATGTCAGAGCCTCTCAGGAGACAACTATATCAGGATCCTGTCAGTCAGCACTTGCTGGCACCCACAATAGAGTCTAAATTTGATGACTGAATATGAGAAGGATTCCCAGGTGGAGCAGTTTCTGGATTGTCCTTCCTTCAGTCTCTGCTCCATAGTTAGTCTCTACAACTCCCTCCATGGGTATTTTGTTCCCCCTTTTATGAAGGAATGAAGTGTCCACATTTTGATCTTCCTTCTGCTTGAGTTTTTTGTAGTTTGTGGATTGTACATTGTGTATTCTGATCTTCTGGTCTAATATCTACTTATCAGAAAGTGCGTAACATGTGTGTTCTTTTGTGACTGGGTTACTTCACTCAGGACGATACTCTCCAGATCCATCAATTTCCTGAAGAATTTCATAAATTCATTGTTTATAATAGCTGAGTGGTACTCCATTATGTAGATGTACCATGTTTTCTGTATCCATTCCTCTGTTGTGGGACATCTGGGTTGTTTCCAGTTTCTGGATATTATAAATAAGGCTGCTATGAATGTAGTGGGTATGTGTCCAGGAGTGGTATACCTGGGTCCTCAGGTAGTACTATGTCCAATTTCTGGAGGAACCACCAAACTGATTTCTAGAGTGGTTGTACCAGCTTGCAATCCCACCAGCAATGAAAGAGTGTTCCTCTTTCTCCACAACCACTCCAGCATCTTCTGTCACCTGAAATTTATATTCTAGTCATTATGACTGGTGTGAGGTAGAATCTCAGGGTTGTTTAGATTTGCATCTCTCTGATGACTAAGAATGTTGAACATATTTTTTAGGTGCTTCTCAGAAATTTGGTATTCCTCCATTGAGAATTCTTTGTTTAGCTCTGTACCACATTTTTAATAGGGTTATTTGGTGCTCTAGAGTCTATCTTCTTGAGTTCTTTGTATATATAGGATATTAGCCCTGTATCAGATAAAGGGTTGGTAAAGATCATTTCCCAATTTATTGGTTGCCATTTTGTCCTTGACAGTGTCTTCTGCCTTACAGAAGCTTTGCAATTTTATGAGGTCACATTTGTCAATTCTTGATCTTAGAGCATAAGCTATTGGTGTTCTGTTCAAGAAAAATTCCCCTGTGTCTATGTGCTCAAGGCTCTTCCCCACTTCTTTTCTATTAGTTTCAGTCTATCTGGTTTTATGTGGAGGTCCTTGATACACTTGGACTTGAGCTTTGCACAAAGAAATACAAATGGATCAATTTGCATTCTACTACATTCTAACCACCAGTTGAGCCAGCACAATTTGTTGGAAATGCTGTCTTATTTCCACTGGATGGTTTTAGCTCCTTTGTCAAAGATCAAGTGGTCATAGGTTTGTGGGTTCATTTATGGGTCTTCAATAATATTCCATTGATCTACCTGCCTGTCACTGTATCAAAACCATGCAGTTTTTTATCCCAATTGCGATGTAGTAAACCTTAAGTTCTGGGATAGAGATTCCACCAGAGTTTCCTTTACTGTTGAGAATTGTTTTGGTTATACCGGATTTTTTGTTATTCCAGATGAATCTTCAAATTGCTCTTTCTAAGTCTGCGAAGAATTGAGTTGGAATTTTGATTGAGATTGCATTGAATCTATAGATTGCTTTCAGCAAGATGGCCATTTTTACTATATTAATCCTGCCAATCCACAAGCATGGGAGATCTTTCCATCTTCTGAAATCTTCCATTTCCTTCTTCAGAGACTTGAAGTTCTTGTCAAACAGGTCTTTTACTTGCTTAGTTAGAGTCACACCGAGGTATTTTATATTATTTGTGACTATTGTGAAGGGTGTTGTTTCCTTAATTTCTTTCTCAGCATGTTTATCCTTTGTGTATAGGAAGGCCTCTGATTTGCTTGTGTAAATTTTATATCCAGTTACTACAGAGTTGTCTCTCTGTGATTTCTTAATTGTTTCTACTTCCATTTTTATGTCCAGGGTGGTTTTGCTCAATTCCTTCACCTGTTTGTTTGTGTTTTCCTGTAATTCCTTAAGGGATTTTTACGTTTCCTCTTTAAAGGCTTCTACTTGTTTACTCATGATCTCCTGTAATTCTTTATGGATTTTTTTGTTCTCTTTAAGGGATTGTACCTCTTTACCTGTGTTCTCCTGTATTTCTTTAAGGGAGTTATTCATGTCCTTCTTAAATTCCTCTAGCACCATTGTGAGATATGATTTTAGATCCAAATCTTGCTTTTGTGGTGTTTTGGGATATCCAGGACTTGCTGTGTTGGGAGTACTTGGTTCTGATGAAGCCAAGTAGTCTTGTTTTCTGTTGGTAAGTTTCTTGCCTTTCACCATTTGTTAATCTCTAGTGTTAGATGTTCTTGCTGTCTCTGGCTGGAAATTGTTCCCCCTCTGGGTCTGTAAGCCTGTGTCAGCACTTCTGGCAGATCAGATCTCCTAAGACCTGTGTGCAGAGGTTTGTAGATCAGTAGTTCCTCCTGAGTCCTGGGGTCATAACAAACCCTGGACACAGGCTTTCCACTTCCTGGAAAGGTGCAAAGAGGGCTGTGGATTTACTATCCCTCCTAGATGTAGACTGATTCCCTGGGTTGGAGCACTCTCTGGAGGCAAGCTTTCTGCTTGCATGGAAGGGCAGAGAGGGCTGTGGATCTGCCATCCCTCCTAGGTATAGAAGGAGGTAGAAAGGATCTCGTGCCGGTAGCCTTGCTACTTCTGAGGTCTGTCCTTTTCTCTTATTTTTAATTTATTTTTTTACACTCCATATTACCTTCCCTGCCTCACCCCAACCATCCTCTAGCTGCTCCATATTCCACATCTACTCCCCACACCCCTGTCTATACTTGGATGTCCCCAACCCCAACCCCACCTGATCTCTAAACTCCCTGGGACATCTAGTCCCTTTTGGGTTAGGTGCATCATCTCTAAATGGACAAAGACCTGGAAGTCCTCTACTGTATTGAGGGCATCAAAGAAGCTGGTGTATGCTGTTTGTTTGGTATCCCAGTGTTTGAGAGATCTCAGGGGTCTATATTAATTGAAACTTCTGGTCCTCCTACAAGGTCACCCTTCTCCTCAGCTTCTTTCAGCCTTCCCTAATTGAACAACGTGTAAATATCTGCATCTGACTATTTAAGCTTCTTTTTGAGTATTTCAGATGGCAGTCATGATAGGTCCCTTTTTGTTAGTGCTCCATATCCTCAGTAATAGTGTCAGGTCTTGAGACTTCCCCTTGAGCTAGATCACAGTTTGGACCAGTCACTGGACCTTCTTTTCCTTAGGCTCTTGTCCATTTCCAACTCTGTAATTCTTTCAGACAGGAACAATCATGTGTCAGAGTTTTGACTGTGGGACATTACTTGATGTCTTGTCTTCCTGCTGGAGATGGGCTCTATAAGTTCCTTGCCCTTTGATTCCTGGGAATGGCTCACCTCCCAGGTCTCCAATGCATTCTGGAGGCTCCCCTCAACCTCATATTTACTAAAGTTGCCTGTTTCCATTCTTTCTGCTGGCCTCAGAGCTTCAGTCATTTTCCCTCACCCAATACCAGATCAGGTACCTTTCCCCCCCTCCACCTTCCCCCCACCCCATCCACTTTCCCTCCCAGGTCCCTCACTCCCACCCCTTTTGTGATTGCTTTCTTCTCTCTCCCAGGTAGGTCTGAAGCATCCTTACTTGGACACTACAGCTAATTGAGCTTTTTGAGTTCTGTGGACTGTATATTGGGTATTCTGTATTTTTTTTTTAGTCATATTAGTTTAAGCATATTAACTTCCATGTTCAGAAGTTCTCTGACAGTTTTGAACACTAAAATATCTGAGTTAAACAATCTTTGTTTGCAATTATCTGTTCTAAATATTAACCCAATTTCTTATATTATTTTTAAAAGTCCCTAATAAAATTAGAAATTTAATTTTAATGTTGAATAAATTCAAGGCCTTTCAAGCTATTTGCTGGTTTAAAGGATGGTCATTTTCTAACAGAGATCTCAAGGCATAATGAGAAGTTATTCAAGACACTATTCCCCTGGATGAGAGGAAGCAAAAGGTCACTACAGGCTACAGTCCCCAGGATTCAGGGAAGATTGAATGAGGAACATTCAGTGTGCCTTAATTACACTCAATGTCATCTGTGGCTTAACCTGGAAAAGCCAGAGGAGAATCTTGACACCAGGGCTTTCGTAGAAGGCAGGAGTCGAACAGCAAACCCAACTCTTAAGTGGTATCATCTCATTCAATTGAATTGAGAGCCACAAAATCAAGATGGACTAGAAGAACTGTGAGATTAACAGGAAGTTTCAAAGTGAGGTGGCAGAAGAGAACAGGAAGAAGACAATCACGCAGTATGGCCTATGGAGACTACAGAGGATGGTGGATTGGAGAAAGCTGAAGAACAATTACCTTGGCCTGAATGGCTTTGGCTTGGAGTACTTCTACTCATAAGCATACCAGAAGAGTGTAGGACATTGTACAGTTCACTTTCCCAAATTAAGGAAAATATTTACACAGACTCTAAGTGAAACTTATCCAATTCTGGTAAGATCTGTTGGTGAGTGGTCAGTGAGCCAAAAAGCTGATTTGTTACATGTAGGTGAAGGTTGAAAGTAGAGTGCTTGTTTGGCTTCAACCTGTAAGAAGGAGGATAAGTACTAGGAAATCCTACTGAGTCTCACTGAAAATGTCATGAAATATAATGTGGCATGAAGTACCTGGATGCCTCATGCCAAGGTGCCCCTTGAATAATTATACCATGCATCAGGGGTTGATTAGGGGAAGGGAGAGGAGCAAGCCATGTAGACAGGCAGACAGACAGACAGATGAATGATGAACAGTGAGGGCAAAAAATGGGTGGTGTTTACAGAGAAGGACAAAAAGAAGTGAGAGAAAATACCAATCAGAGATTGTGTGAGAGAGAACTAGGTGGGATTCGTTTTATCAGGACACACACACACACACACACACACACACACACACCTGGCACACTTAGTGGTGGCAGCAGATGATGGAAGTAGCAATTTCTTGGTCTCTAAGGGGAGGAGAGTGGAATCAATTAAACACTGAGGATGTACTGTGAGCCTGAGTTCAACTTAGGAATTCACAATAAATATACCTTACTTATCAACCACGTTTTTACTTATCAAAATTTTAGATGCCTGGTGTTAAACAGTTAGCAAAGGCATAAGTATTTAGGTATAAATGTCTATGTCAGCTTTTGTAAAATTCAATAATCCTTTATAACCTTAATTTCTAACATAATTTAGACAATATTATAAACCAGAATTGTTTGTAGCAAATATAAGCGTAATTCAGATCATCATGTAAAACTCCATACAAAACCAAAATATTTTTTGAGACATAATTCGTCTCTAGTCTAAAAGAAGATACAATGGTAAATGAAGATTTAATTAGCACTAAGAGATTCTAAAATTGTTCTATGCCAAATTGTCATATGAAGATGGCAGTTAATTTACATAATATATACACTTTAACCTTAGTAAGATAGTTGATAGTCACATGGCTGCTTACTTATTAATGAGGACATTAGCCAAGATGGTGGGAGAACTATATGGTTATTATTTCAAAAAAATTGTTTTCCAGGTAGATCGTTATTTTTAATGGGATATATATCTAAGTTATATGCACGTATAAACACAGAGGTAACACTTTACAAACAAACACATACACTCACACAGAGTATTGAATCCAAATTACTTACATACATACATACACACACAATATATATATTCTAAATAGGTCTTGAAACATAAATAATATGTTTAATATTATCTTTTCTTTTTTTTTTAAGTAATAGTTGGCAAAGGAGTATATTGGATTCACTTGCCTCAATGGAAAAGTTCCTTTTACAATTATGCTTCTTTTTTTGTGATATTTTCTTTATTTACATGTAAATTTTCCCTTTGCCAGGTTCCCCTCCAAAAAACAAACAAACAAACAAAAGCAACAAGAACAAACCCCTTTTGCCTCCCCCCTCCCCATGCCTGCCACCTCACCCTCTCCCACTTATTGGCCCTGGCATTCCCCTACACTGGGGCACAAAACTTTCACAAGGCCGAGGTCCTTTCCTCCTATTGATGATCGAATTTGCAATCCTCTACTATACACATGCTGCCAGAACCCCCACCCTGTATATACAAAGAACTCAAGAAGTCAGTCTCCAGAGAACCAAATAACCTTATTAAAAAATGGGGCATAGAGCTAAACAAAGAATTCTCTACTGATGAACACCAAATGGCTAAGAAACACTTAGAGAAATGTTCAACATCCTTAGTCATCAGGGAAATGCAAATCAAAACAACTCTGAGATTCCACCTCACACCAGTCAGATTGGCTAGGATAAAAGACTCAGGTGACAGCAGATGCTAGAGAGGTTGTGGAGAAATAGGAACACTCCTTCATTGCTGGTGGGATTGCAAACTGGTACAACCACTCTGGAAATCAGTGTGGCAGTTCCTCCAGAAATTGGACATAATTTTACCAGAGGACCCAGCCATACCACTCCTGGGCATACACCCACAAGATGCTCCATCATGTAATAAGGACACGTGCTCCACCATGTTCATAGCAGTCTTATTTATAATAGCCAGAAACTGGAAACAACCCAGATGTCCCTCAACAGAGGAATGAATACAGAAACTGTGGTACATCTACACAATGGAGTACTACTCAGCTATTAAAAACAATGAATTTATGAAATTCTTAGGGAAATGGATGGATCTGGAGAATATCATCCTGAGTGAGGTAACCCAAACACAAAACATCACACATGGTATGCATTCTCTGATAAGTGGTTATTAGCCCAGAAGTTTGGAATACAAGAATAATGACCCACAAACCACAAGAAACTTAAGAAGAAGGAAGACCAAAAGGTGGACATTTCATTTCTTTTTAAAAAGGGGAATCAAACACCCACAGAAGGAGTGGCAGAGATTAACTATGGAGCAGAGACTGAAGGAAGGACAAGCATATAGCTATCTCCTGAGAGGCTCTGACAATACCTGACTAATATTATCTTATACAATATTCATTTATATATACATATCTTAAGTATAAGCATAGAGTTAGAATTTTAAAGCTAAATTTTGTTAGACATTTTGTAAATTTTATTTTTGAAACATGAAACAAAACTTTGCTTTATAACTCTGAGTGCCTCCAAAAAGAAAGGACAGGGAGCATACACTAGCAATTTGACACTACACCTGAAAACTCTAAAGAAAAAAAAAGTACACCCATAAGGAGTAGATGGCACAAAATAATCAAAATCAGGGCTGAGGCTGTAAACATCCGAGTAGAAACAAAAAGAACTGTATAAAGAATCAAAAAAACAAAAACAAAACAAAAAAACAAAAACCAAAACATCAGAACCTGGTTCCTTGGGAAAAATCAACAAAATAGATAAGCCTTTAGCAAGATTAACCAGAGGACACAGAGACAGTATCCAAATTAATGAAGTCAGAATTGAAAGAAGGGAGACATAACAACAGAAACCAAGGAAATTCAAACAAATCATAAGAACCTATTACAAAAGCCTATACACAACAAACTGGAAAATCTGGACGAAATGGACAATTTACTAGACAGAAACCATGTAACAAAGCTAAATCATGATTGGACAAACAAGCTAAACAGTCCCTAACCGCTAAAGAAATAGCAGCATTCATTAAAAGCCTCCCAACCAAAAAAAGCTCCAGACCAGATGGTTTCAAGGCAGAATTATATCAGACCTTCAAAGAATACCCAATACCAATTCTCATCAAAGTATTCCACAAAGTAGAAACAGAAGGAACACTAACCAATTCATTCTGTGAATCAACAATTATGCTTATAACTAAACCACACAAAGTCCCAACAAAGAAAGGGGACTTCATATCAATTTCCCTTATAAATATTGATGCAAAGATATTCAATAAAATTCTAGCAAACCAAATCCAGAAACACATCAAAACAATTATCCATCATGATCAAGAAGACTTTATCCCAGTAATACATGGATTGTTCAATAGATGGAAATATATTAATGTAATCCACTACATAAACAAACACAAATTTAAAAACCATATGATCATCTCACTAGATGCTGAGAAAGCATTCGATAAAATTCAACACCCCTTCATGGTAAAAGTCTTGCAATGATCAGTAATTCAAGGCCAATACCTAAACATAGTAAAAGCAATATACAACAAACCAATAGCCAACATCAAACTAAATGGAGAGAAACTTGAAGCAGTCTTACTAAAATCAGGGACTAGAAAAGGCTCTCTCCCTACCTATTTAATACAGTACTCATAATCCTAGCCAGAAAAATTAGAAAACAAAAGGGGGTCCAAGAGACACAAATAAAAAAGGAATGAATCAAAATATCATTATTTATAGAAAATATGATAGTATAATTAAGTGACCCCAAAAATTCCACCAGAGAAACAACTTTAGCAAAATGGCTGCATATAAAATTAATTCAAACAAATCAATAGCCTTACTCTACTCAAAAGATAAACAGTCTGAGAAAGAAATTAGGGAAATGATACCCATCTATACTGGCTAGTTTTGTGTGTCAACTTGACACAGGCTGGAGTTATCACAGAGAAGTGAACTTCAGTTGGAGAAATGCCTCCATGAGATCCAGCTGTGGGGCATTTTCTCAATTAGTGATCAAAGGAGTGGTGCCATCTCTGGGCTGGAAGTCTTGAGTTCTATAAGACAGCAGGCTGAGCAAGCCAGGGGAAGCAAGCCAGTAAGAAACATCTCTCCATGGCCTCTGCATCAGCTCCTGCTTCCTGACCTTCTTGAGTTCCAGTCCTGACTTCCTCTGGTGATCAACAGCCATGTGGAAGTAAGCTGAATAATCCCTTTCCTCCCCAACTTGCTTTTTGGTCATGATGTTTGTGAAGGAATAAAAACCCTGACTAAGACACCATCAGTTGTCACAAATAATATAAAATACCTTGGTATGACTTTAACAAAGCAAGTGAAAGATCTATATGACAAGAACTTCAAGTCTCTGAAGTAAGAAATCAAAGATGATATTAGAAGATGGAAAGATCTCCCATGCTTATGGATTGGCAAGATTAATATCATAAAAATGGCCATCTTACTGAAAACAATCTACAGATTCAATGCAATCCTCATCAAAATTCCAACTCAATTCTTCATAGAGTTAAAAAAGGAATTTGCAAGTTTATTTGGAATAACAAAAACCCCGGGATAGTTAAAACTATTCTCAACAATAAAAGAACTTCTGGGGAATCACCTTTTCTGACCTCAAGCTGTATTATTGAACAATAGTGATAAAACTGCATGGTATTGGTGCAGACACAGGCAGCATGATTAACTCAATAGAATTGAACACACACCTATGGTCACTTGATCTTTGACAAAGGATCTAAACCCATCCAGTGTGAAAAAAGGGCAGCATTTTCAACAAATGGTACTGTTTCAACTGGAGGTCAGCATATGGAATAATGCAAATCAATCCCTTCTTATGTCCTTGTACAAAGCTCAAGTCCAAGTGGATCAAAGACCTCCATATAAAACCAGATACACTTAAACTAATAGAAGAGAAAGTGGGGAAAAACCTGGAATATATGGGCACAGGGGAAATTTTTCTAAAAAAAAAAAAACAATGGCTTATGATCTAAGATCAAGAATTGATAAATGGGACCCCATAAAATTACAAAGCTTCTATAAAGCAAAGAACACACTCAATAGGACAAAATGGCAACCAACAGATTGAAAAAGGGTTTGTTACAAAGCCTACATCCAATAGAGGGCTAATATCCAATATATAGGAAGAACTCAAGAAATTAGACTCCAGACAAACTAATAACCCTATGAAAAACAGGGTACAGAGCAAAACAAAGAATTCTCAACTGAGGAAACTCTAGTGGTCTAGAAGCATCTAAAGCAACGTTTAATATCCTTAGGGATCAGAGAAATACAAATCAAAACAACACATGGATTCCATCTCACACAAGTCAGAATGGGTAAGATCAAAAACTCAGGTCACTCACTGCAGATGTGGGCAAGGATGTGGAGAAAGAGGAACACTCCTCCATTGTTGGTGGAATTGCAAGCTTGTACAACCACTCTGGAAATCAGTTTGGTTGCTCCTCAGAAAACTGGACATAGTATTACCTGAAGACCCAGCTATACCACTTCTGGGCTTATACCCAAAAGATTCTCCAACATATAACAAGGATGCATGCTTCATTATGTTCATAGCAGCCTTATGTATAATAACCAGAAACTGGAAAGAACCCTGATGTCCTTCAACAGAGGAATGAATACAGAAATTGTGGATCATTTACACAATGAAGTACTGTTCAGCTGTTAAAAATAATGGCTTTATGGAATTCTTAGGCAAATGGATGGAAGTAGAAAATATCATCTTGAGTGAGGTAACCTAATCACAAAGGAAACACATGGTCTACACTCACTGATAAATGTGTATTAACCCTAAAGTTTGGAATACCAAAGATACAATTCACAGACCACATGAAGCTCAAGGAGAAGAAAGACTAAAGTGTGGGTCCTTGGGTCCTTCTTAGAAGGGTTAACAAAATACTCATGGGAGCAAATACAGAGACAAACTGTGGAGTGGAGACTAAAGGAAATTCCCTCCAGAGACTGCCCCACCTGGTGATCCATCCCATATACAGTCACCAAACACAGACACTGTTGTGGATGCTAAGAAGTGAATGTTGATAGGTGCCTGATATAGGTGCCTCCTGACAGGCTTTGCCACAGTGTGATATATACAGAGGCACATGCTCATAGCAAATCATTGAACTGATAATGGGGTCCACAATGGAGGAGTCAGAGAAAGGAATGAAGGATTTGAAGGGGTTTGCAACCAGATAGGAAGAGAAACGATATCAATCAACCAAAGCTCACATTGTTGAATACACCTCACATGGTGTATTCCTAACAAAGAATACACATGGAGGGACTCATGGCTGCAGCCACATAGGGAGAAGAGGCTCTTGGTCACTTGAATGCTTGATGCCCAAGTGTAGGGGAATGTGAGGGCAGAGTGGCAGGAGTGGGTAGGTGGGTAGGAGCACAACGTCATAGAAGCAGGAGGATGTGGATGGCATAGGGAGAGTTCTGATGGGGATCAGTAAAGTTGATAACAATTGAAATGTAAATAAAAATATCCAATAAAAAGGTAAAAAACGAGATAACTTTAGGCTTCTACTTAAAATATGTATATATAAATAAAATCTATATAATTTGATCTTAAACATATAAATTTAAACCACTTCGAATGAACTCACAATTTTTTAGATAAAGTTTATGAAAGTGTATTAAGAGACGTTTTGTGAGAGCACAGTGAATTATAGATATTCAAGTTGTTTAAAGTAGGAAAATGTTAGAAATAAGACTTTGTGAGCTTTTGTTTGCTTGGTGTCAGAAGTTTCTATAATCTTTAAGAGCCGTGCAGTGGTGGCACACACCTTTAATCTCAGAACTTGGGAGGCAGAAGCAGGCAGATTTCTGAGTTCAAGACAAGCCTGGTCTACAGACTGAGTTCCAGGACAGCCATGGCTATACAGAGAAACACTGTCTCGAAAAAAATGTAAAACCAAAAACCAAAACCTAAACCAAAAACAAAAACAAAAACAAACAAACAAACAAACAAAAAACAGACTATGGA
>JADRCD010210657.1:0-11533 GCA_019843815.1 Montemys delectorum
TGTAGGTGTGGAACAAATGAATACACGAACAAACCAAATAAATTTAGTAATGAAGTAATTTAGCAAGATGATTTCTTTTTGTTAAAAGGGGTGTACCAGAACCCAAACCAGGCTAGTGAACACACTTCCCAGAAGGGCTTCTGTCTTCTATCCCTGATATAGGCAGTGATTGGGTCTCATCCTGTTGGTGGGATCTCAACTTCTCAATGTGATGTGATTGGCTAATCCAAGCAAAAGAAACAGGGTGAGGTTCAGCAAATATGGGCCCTTAAGGGCTAACGACCTTTGATAGAAGCAAGCAAGCAAGCAAGCAAACAAACAAACAAACAAAAAACCTGTTTCTCACATTATGTACATTCTATCTCACAGTCAAGACCACGGTCAGGTCAACTACAACTGTACCCTGTTTCTAGTACCATAATTTGAGTTGATAAGGGTTCTCAAGAGGAAGCGAACCAAGTAGACATTCCTATTTTGAAACACAAACAAACAAACATAACTACAAGTCAAAATCAAATCCAGCAAAGAAAATTCCAAATCTTGCAGCTCTAATGACCAGCATTGTAAACTTGGAGTGTGGTCCTGTAGGCTGCAGCAAGCAAGCGTGTGGAGCAACAGCTCATAACTTAAATATGATAATAAAGATAACACACTTGACTTCTAATATTATGTCAATTGAGGTTACATTAAAAATAATACCATGAATATTTCCATAATGCACACACAAGCATACAGAACAAACTCCCTCATATTAACTATAATCCTCATTGCTTGCAACTAGTTATGTGGCCTTAGCTGGTATAACTACCTACCTTCCTCCTACTCACCATTTTCTTTTAATCCCTCCACCCTCAGCTAGCACTTCAGTCCTCTTTACCAGGAAGAGTTGGAGGGTCTTGGTTATTTATTATCCTGCCTAGATTGGGCTTGTTTCCTGGAGACACAGGGACACCACAAGATGTCCTAAAGGTGCTCCCACATTGTAGACATACTCTTCTTTACCTCTGTTGTGGAGAAACATTCCAATGCCCTCCTGGTCAACTGGATTAATCACACCTCTTAACATAGTTACTTCCTTGTTTAGACAGTTGACTCAAGGGTATCAGGAGCCCTATAGAGTCAAGAGGGGGAGGTCTTCACTTCATTCTCAATGGGATATTTGCTGTGCCCACTGGCACAGTGACTCCTCCTTCTCTAACTAAAACTTTTTAGGCCTGAAGAACACAAGGCCAAAGGATCAGAAAACATTTTTTTCCCCTAGTGGGTCACTTGGGATGGTAGTGAATGGTTCTAAATATTTATTTCTTTAGTTTAGAACATAAAAAAAAAAAAGTTCCATAGGATACACTTTGGTAAGTCATAAAGAACTGAGGTTTGGCCAAATTTGAATAGCGTATAACTTGCTCATGTAGTAGCCTGAAGAACTCATCCAATTAGGAGATCAAAGAAAAAAAATAATTCTGCAGAAAAGAAGAAGGGCAGACTAAGAAAGACTATTACATAAATCTCTGTAGAATTAATTGTCTTCAGTGCAGAAGGGATGAGCAAAAGGATTAAGATGTCACAAAAGACAAAGGGAAAGAGTGCTGGTGAAAGTCTGTGGATTGAGTGAGGAGGCTAGTTGTGTTAAGTCCACTTTGGTGGAGTGTGTGTGTGTGTGTGGGGGGAGCACATAGGACAGAGATGCCATTTGGACCATGCATGTAAAAGAAACCAAGCTGCTTTGATCCAAAGCCTGCATACTAGGAAGACCCACACACTAAAAGTCCTCAGCTGGGCATGTGCCGTGAGCCAAGCTTCTTATTTCAACACTTAGGAGGCTGAAGCCAGAGGGGAAGAGTCAGAGAGGTGAGTCTGGATGGCGGTTAGACGCTGTCTTCAAACAAAACAGAAGTTAGGAAAAAGAAGTAAGATAGTTCAATGTTCCCATAAGTGAGTCATATACCAGACTGTACCACTTCTTGTGTGTTTGTGTTTATGTTTGTATGATGTGTGTGTTTGTGTGATGTGTGTGAGAATGTGTGTGTGTGTGTGTGTGTGTGTGTATGTGTATGTCGTGTGTTGGTGGGTTAAAGTTGAAATTGTGGGTATTTGTTGATTGTATAATACTAGATTCATTTATACAATTGAATCTCTCAATTGAATCCAGAGCTTATTAGTGTCCACACACACAGACACAAATGTACAAGCACATGTATACAAACATGTACACATACATATATATATACATACACATACATATATATATGTATGTGCATATATATATATGCACACACATGCACACACATATGTTTTCTGACGCATGGTTTCTCTGTGTAACTCTGGCTGCTCTGGAACTCCCTTCTAGACCAGACTGGCTTAGAACTCAGAGATCTACTTGCTTCTGCTTCCCAAGTGCTGGCATTAAAGGTGTGAGCCTCCACTGTCCAGTAATTTTTAGCATTTCTCATCAGGACTAAAGAAAATCGACCAGGCCCTTGTTTATGTTTTTAGAAAGAGCAGTGTACAGATCTATATGTGTGGAAAAATATGTACATATCCAAGACTGTGTCTCTGTCAGGTGACTGGGCATGCAGAAGGACACACTTCTCTTGGTATTGTGTGAAGGCATACTTTTCTTTTCTCAATCACATGCATGCTGTGTTTATTATATTTTTCTACTATCCAAATAAGAAAAAAAAAGAGACTGCCAATCATAAGGAAATATCAACTGATTTGGAGGACACCATGTCATGAAGCATATGCATACATGTTTAGCAGTTTGGCTTGTGTTTGTTATGTTTTGCTTTTTGGTCCAGGCTAGCCTCCAAATGTGGTATGTATCCCAGTCAGCCTCAAACTCTTGACAACAAACCCCCTGCCTCATCTTCCCATTTGCTGGCATTGTAGTCATTGCAATCACATAGAGATTGTCTCATTTGAAAAAAGAAATCTAATCTAACCCCCTATTAAGCTATTCTGTTAGGGGAGGCAGAGGTGTATGTCTATAGTTCCAGAATTCAGGAGGCTTGAAGTGTGAGGTTAGTCTAGGCTACATAATGAGACATAGTTTCAAAAAAAAAAAAAGAAAAGAAGAAAGAAAGAAAGAAAGAAAAGAAAAAAGAGGAGAGGAGAAAAGAGAAGAGGAGAGAAGAGAAGAGAAGAGAAAAGAAGAGAAAAGAAAAGAAAAGAAAAAGAAAAAGGAGAGGGAGGAAGGCAGGCAAGCAGGGAGCAGGAGATGTGGGGCGATGTAGCCATTATCTGAGGTCTATCACAGACACAGTGGGAAGTTTTATATAAACATATGTTTGACTTAGAGAACCTCAGTCTATAGGGACAATGTTTATTGTTTTTTTCAGCACATATGGGACAATCCCGAGACTGTAGTGAACCTCAAGACTACTCTTTTTTTTTTCCCCCTTGAGATAGGGTTTCTCTGTGTAGCCCTGGCTGTCTTGGAACTCACTCTGTAGACCAGGCTGGCCTCAAACTCAGAGATCCACCTGCCTCTGCCTCCTAAGTGCCGGGATTAAAGGCGTGTGCCACCACTGTCCAGCTAAGACTACTCTTATCATGTCACTGTAAATCAGGGCTCTTGTGTCAAAGTGAATGAGAGATAGTTGATTCTAAGCCATTTCTGAGTGACAATGGCCTGGGAACACAGATTCGTGTTCTCTTGTAGTTGCAGAACAATGACGACGACGAAAAAGACGATGACGACGACCATAACAACAACAACAACGAAGCAGTCAGGAATCAACGAATTTCCCAAACACGCTGGTGGGAACATCAGGTAGGCAGGCTACTGTGAAGCGAACATGTCACTGCTATAGGGTTTAGATGCTTTCTGACTACAGAGCTTGGTGGTCAACGGCTCTTAGGATAGCCTAAGAGAATTTGGCTCTTGATCATCGCCTTCCAACTCTTCATACTCATGAAGTTTTAATCAGTCAATCAGTTAGCTGAATCTTCATAGGTGGGTGCTTTTTAAGGCAACTCCAGTTCACAATAACATGCTAAGTTAGTTTGCCAGTTTTAAAAGAAAAAAAAAAAGTGGTTAAATCTCTTTTCAGTTTACATTCACCACAAATGAGACATTTAGTCTTAAAAACTTACTTTATTCAGTGTTTTTTTTTTTAATTTTAATTTTTTTTTCGAAAAAAGCTCTTTCTGGGGCAGTGGTGGCACACACCTTTCATCCCAGCACTTGGGAGGCAGAGGCAGGCAGCTTTCTGAGTTCGAGGGCAGCCTGGTCTACAGAGTGAGTTCCAGGACAGCCAGGGCTACACAGAGAAACCCTGTCTTGGGAGAAAAACAAAACAAAACAAAACAAAACAAAACAAAACAAAACAAAAGGCTCTTTCTATATAACTCAGACTGGCCTCAAGCCCAGGATCCTCCTGACTAGGATTATACTCATAAGCTGCCACACCAGGCTTCTGATATTTATTTATTTATTTATTTATTTATTTATTTATTTATATAACTACCCCCACAGTTCTTATATGTAGAGTTATTTATTTGCTTATTTTCTGTGGCTCTGGGATTGAACCCGCCACTTCATGTATGTTAATGGACATATTCTTTCAAGGAGCAACAGTTTCAGGATTCACTGGAAAGGGAGACACAACCCTCCCCCCCCCCAACCTCTCTCTTTCCCTGCTCCCTGGCTTGGCTTCAAGACATACTAACGGCTTTGGTTAAATGAAATTACAACTTTCTATCTGCATGTGTCTTGTCTATATTTGTCTATTTTTATCGCAGACTTAAGCAGATTTGAAAGAGCCTTATCATGCGCATGGCATTGTGAGACAGTATTATGCGTTCTGACGTGACTGTGTGGGGTAGTAGTCACCAAACAACATAGAAATAACTGATAGAACAGAGATGAAGAATAATACGAAACATTTTTAGAAAGAGGGCTTTTTTTTCCCCCTAATTACTTAGCCATAGGATCATTATAAATCAGAAAGTCTAGAATAGTTTTCATTGTCACTTTAGGTTTGTGTTATTTTTGTTTGTTTATTTGCCTGCCTGCCTGTGTGTTTAGAGGCGGGCTCTTACTCTGTCTTGCTGCCTCCACCTCGTCAGTACTAAGGTAACACCCATGCGCCACCAGGCTTGGTATTCTTTAACATTCTTAAATGTTACTTTGTTGGACTCTTATTTTTTTCAAGTAAGATAAATTTTCTAGCTCTGTCAGGACAAAATAGTCTTACCTGTGGAAGACCCGAACTCAGAGCTCCCCCCAAAATGAATTGAACTAGGAAGGATCACATTTCTGAACCCTAGTTTACTGCTTTTCTTTTTGAACGTATGATTTTGTTTGAAGTCATGTGTATGTGGGTGTTTCCTCCCTGCGTGTCTACCACCTTTGTATAGGCCAGTGCAGTCCAGAAGCAGGCCTAGAACCCTTGAAGCTGGAGTTATGGGCAGTTGCGGAGCATGTGATATAGGAGTGAGAATCTGAATTCACATCCTTTAGAGGAGCCATTTCTCCAGCCCCCTGCATCATTATTCTATTAGGTGTCAGGTATGGACAGTGACACAGTCTTGAAAACCTTGTGAGAACTGGGTAAGACATAGTAAAAATGTGTAGGATAAGTTATGTCGAGTCTAACTTAAATGACAAAATGAAAGTACAAGCAATAAGACATGGTTTTGGTATGTTCATGAGCCCACATACTTATCTCACCATCTGAACTTACCATAGTCAATATTAGGATAAACCACTGTTGGACAAAGCAAGGACCATGTAGATATTATATATACTTTTATTTGAATGCATATATTACCCCAACTCCTGGCACATGAGAGAAGAGTATGGTTTGGTTTGGTTTTTCTGAGACGGTTTCTCTGTGTAGCCCTGGATGTTCTAAAACTTGTTCTATAGACCAGACTGGCCTTGAACTCAGAAATCTGCCTGCCTCTGCCTCCAAAGTGTAGGGATTAAAGACATGTGCCTCCACTGCCCAATTGTAAGAAAGGTTTTGTGTGTGGCCCAGCACACTTCTGCACTAACAATCAATGTTGAAAGAAGCAAATTCACTCTCTCAGAGTCTTCATTTTTAAAGTTCCCTTAACTTAATACTTAATCTAGCTGCTTTATGACTTTAGATGGATGTCCTTAAATAATAGAGTTTTTAAAAATTGTTTATTTTTGTGGGGGTAGGGAGAGAAACAACAAAAACAAGTTTGCTTGAAAAATGCCATAATATGCCGGGCGTGGTGGCGCACACCTTTAATCCCAGCATTTGGAAGGCAGAGGCAGGTGGATTTCTGAGTTCGAGGCCAGCCTGGTCTACAGAGTGAGCTCCAGGACAGCCAGGGCTACACAGAGAAACTTTGTCTCGGAAAAAAAAAAAAAAAAAAAAAAAAAGAAAAATGCCATAATAAAATTTCATTCTTTGTAAGCTCATAAAAAATAAAGCTGAAAGAAATTCCCATAAAATTGTTTACTTTTTCATTTGATAAGAAAGTAATCCAGTATTTAAAAAAAAAATAATGCAGAGCTGTTCACAGGAAATAGGGAAAGAAAAGATTGGAGGTTAGCTCAGTGTAAGGAGCTTTCCTGCTTGCAAGTAAGACCCTGCCTTCATCTCTAGCATCCGAAGAAGGCAATGATGGAGGAGGAGAGGGAGGGGAAGGGAGAGTGCACAGACAGACAGACAGACAGACAGACAAACACACACACACACACACACACACAGACACACGGAGGAGGAGAGGGAGGAGGAGGGAGAGTGCACAGACAGACAGACAGACAGACAGACAGACACACACACACACACACACACACAGGCATACACACACCAATACTAGTCATTAACCATAAATCCCTTGGTTTTGTTTTTCTCCTGCTTTGTTATGGTAGATGTGAACTGTGCTTTTTTCCCTTTAGTTAGTATTGTATGCTAAGCATATCCTCAAGTTGTTAAAAAGTCTTCACACAAAATTTTGAAAGTAGTACAAAAACATCAACTAGTTTTAGTCCCATAGTTTTTACCCAACCTATCTTCAGAATATTTAGGCTGTTTCCAGGCTGTTGCAGTACATGGTGTTGTAACATTTGCACACAAAGGTTTTGTTTGTTCATTTTGCTTTTGAATTATTTCCCAACATAACTGGCTGAAGCAGAATTACTGCATTCCCTTTCCAAAGTCCTCTTTATCAGTGAAATTTAGCTTTGATCTTAGGGGTAGCTTCATTCTGAAGGCTAAAGGTCAGTGTTCTCTACTGGCAATTACAGTACATTTACACTACATTAAACTTTATTTGACCTTCATTCTAATGCATCTAGTATCTTACTCTTCTGAATAAATATATGGGAAGTTGTTTCATCCTTTTGGGAAAGCATGCTACTGCTTTGCTCACATGCCAGTCATTAAACACCTACTGTGTGTCAGTCACTATGCAAAGCTATAGAAATGAGTCATGGACATTAGCAGAGCTCCTGCCCTTGAAGAACTGACCCGTCTATACAGGGAGACAAGTAAACACATAAGCGATCCCCCAAAAAATCAGCACATGATGTCAGGTTTATTTGCCGGCCAAGTTTGTTGTTAGGATGTTTGGGTTTGCCATCTGTGATCTTTGGGGCGGAGGAAAGTGCACAGAGTTTCTTCGCACGTCTCTGCCTCGTGGTTTCCATTTGAAACCATAAAAAGATTTGTTTTTATCCATTATAGCACGTGAGGCTTCAATGACATGCTTCAGCGTGTGCACTTGCACCCTGTAGGCACTCCAGAAATTCTGCTGCGGTGATTGATGGTGACTGCAATAAAGAAGGAGAGGACAAAGGCTAGAGTGAATTGATGCGCCGTGTGACTTGAAATGTCAGAAGACCCTGGATGGAAGCGAGCACATAAAATGAAACCGAGTCTGGGTAAACAATGTTGACAAGAGCCCTGAGGCAGCCTGGGTCTTTAATGTCACTGACATCTAGAATACTTGATGGTTTGATGACGAAATGCTTTAGAGATTATCTGACACAGTGGTCAAGGAGCCTTGGGATCAGGCCACACGCGTCAGGCTCCGTACAGGGATCAGAAAAACTCCCTTTCCTTCTCTTTCATCACAGCTCCGTTTTTTTCTGCCCTTTATGTGCTTTGGTTTCACATGACCTTTTGTGTTTTGTTTGAGGGAAAACACAAAGCCTTTATCTATAAAAGAAGCCATTATGCACTCTATCTTATACATCGAGAACGAATCTGCATTTTTTTTTTTTTTTAAGATATCAGGCATCTGGGCACCGGATTTCTTACTCTCTGGACTCATCATATCAATTAACCATCATTGCAAACCTAAGGCTGTATGTACTCTGTGCTCCGATGCATGCCGGCTCTTCATTTTAAAACCCTGGCTGGAAAAGCACATCCACCCAGTAAAAACTAAACTCCTCCATAGGCAAGTCCAAGACAAGCTTCAACCTTTCAAGGGAGATAAAAGAGGGAATTAAGTAGTCAGTCATAACAAAAAGCTGACTGAGTCCCAGGGAGAAAATGACACAGAGTATCGCCTTCCAAAATTTTAACTCGGAGGGTTTTGGCACCAGTTGAAGTTTTTAGGTCTTTCTAATTATAGATGTGTTCTATAACTTTGCTTCCACCTGCGCCTATACCAATAATACTCAACGCTTAACATTATCAAAGACTTTTCCAGCTTGAACTAATTAATTCACACATTTCCAGCCACCTGGGGTGGGTCGGATTATTATCCAGGTTTTACAGATACAGAAAACTTCAAAAGAGATTCCTCCGAGGTCACACAGTGACTGGACCTGGGCCAGGAATGAATCATAGAAGGACTAGATTTATTTATTTATTTATTTTTTAAATTTCATTGGAAGATGACAAACAGCCTTTCACAGACTGTTTGGATTTAGGAGTGATTTTGTTTCTTTTTCTTCAGCGTGCTAAACTGATACCCTTTGTTGGGACTAGTGTCCCACTGTGTTTCGGCTGCTGCTCCTTCCCCAGAGGAGTGAGCCCACCAGACTTGCCTCGTGTGTCCTAAGGCTTCGGAACACGACGTGATTTGAGAGCCTTTCGAGGTGGCTAATACACACCAACTGTCTCATCTTCCCTAGTTGCCCCTTCACTGTACCTATGATGTCTCCTTTTAGTTGAGAGATATTTGAACACAGAGCTCTTGGACTGTAAAATGAAATCTTAGACAGTCAGTCAGCTAGTTACAAAGTTTCCTCTATCCCTTTCTGATGATCTAGTATTTGAGATTGGTAGGGACCACCTAGACTTCGGAGAAGGTTCTTTTGTTTTTTTCTTTTTTCTTTTTTTTTGAGGGGGGGGATGGGGTGGGGTTCGAGACAGGGTTTCTCTGTGTAGCCTTGGCTGTCCTGGAACTAACTCTGTAGACCAGGCCAGCCTCGAACTCAGAAATCCACCTGCCTCTGCCTCCCAAGTGCTGAGATTAAAGGCGAGTGCCTCCACCACCCGGCTTGTTTTTCGAGACAAGGTTTCTTTGTGTAGCCCTGGCTATCCTGGAACTTACTCTGTAGACCAGGCTGGCCTCAAACTCAGAAATCTACCTGCCTCTGCCTCCCAAATGCTGGGATTAAAGGCGTGAGCCACCATGGCCTGGCTCGGAGAAGGTTCTTAATGAGGAATACTGGCCTTTTTTTTTTTTTTTTTTTAAATCATTTTTTAAAAAAAGATTTTAAATGGCTCTTATTGTCCTAGTTATAAGAAAGTTACAGCGGGGCGGTGGTGGCGTACTTTGGGAGGCAGAGGCAGGCGGATTTCTGAGTTTGAGGCCAGCCTGGTCTACAAAGTGAGTTCCAGGACAGCCAGGGCTACACAGATAAACCATGTCTCAAAAAACCAAAACAAAACAAAACAAAAGAAAACAAAACAAACAAGAAGAAGAAGAAGAAGAAGAAGAAGAAGAAGAAGAAGAAGAAGAAAGTTACATTTGTGGGGCTGGTAAGATGGCTCAGAAGGTAAGAGCACTGACTGCTCTTTTGAAGGTCCTGAGTTCGGATCCCAGCTACCACCTGTAATGACATCTGAGGCCCTCTACTGGTGTGTCTGAAGACAGCTACAGTGTATTATGCTGGAGCCAGTGAGGCAGTCCTGAGTTCAATTCCCAGCAGCCACATGATGGCTCATGGCTATCTGTACAGCTACAGTGTACTCATACACATAAATAAATAAATAAATCTTAAAAAAAAAGAAAGTTACATTTGGGGAGGCTGGAGAGATGGCTCAGTGGTTAAGAGCACTGACTGCTCTTCCAGAGTTCCTGAGTTTAGTTCCCAGCAACAACATGGTGGCTCACAACCATCTGCAATGTGATCTGACGCCCATTTCTGGTGTGTCTGAAGACAACTACAGTGTACTCATATACATAAAATAAATAAATCTTTAAAAAAAAAGAAAATTACATTTGAAACACTGTTCAGTGGTTCATGGCTGGACAGTCTGGATTCCCCTTTGACTTTTGCCCTACTCCAGGGCTTGTGTTTGAAATGCTTATATCCTTATGTTTTCACTCATACAGAGCCCCAAAACCAAAACAAAACAGCCTCTTTTTAATTATCCCCTTTGTCCAAAGCAAAAAAGGCTTTTATGTAGGTAATAATGGTGCAGAATGAAACAATGCCAAATTAAAATGAATTATTCACAAGAGTACCATTTTGACTCAGACACCAGTAGAACCAGGCAAAAAAAAAAAAAAAAAAAAAAAGATAATTCAGAAAACTCACAGGAAGAAAGGAATTTGGTGGGTAGGATTAAGAACTTTTCAAAACATGGTCTTTTGAAATCTTAATTCAAAAAGCATTTTTCTGTTCTCTGCTCTCTGTGTCTGAGTCACGGGGTGGAAGGGAGTGACTCCAGGAAGGAAGAACTCAAGGAGGAGTGGTGTAGTGGACTCTCAAGGCTAGGGTTTTGGTTTTTGTTTTTAATATCAAGTTTAGGCCTGAGTTGTTTTGTTTCACGAGACAGATCTTCTCATCCTAAGGGACTAAGGTCCTTGGTGTCGTTTCTGCAAACACTTCTAAACCAGAGAAGTTGAGTGGGTTTTATTTTCCAGTTCAAGGGCAACCCTTGATGAACCCGATAGTAACAAACGTCCCCGTGAATACCTTGGGTCTATATGAGGGAGCAATGCAGTGGGGACTTGGGCTTGCAGACAGCTAACAGGTACAGCCCAAGTGCTTCATCAGCTTTTGCCTATCAGTTACCCACAGCAAGATGCTCAGGCAGCTAGCTGGTGAGTGTGTCACAAACTCATTCCCCGCAGTCAGCAAGCCTGGATTAGACTACTTGCCAAGAGGGCGTGTGTGCCAACTGTTTCATAATTTAATAAAAGGCTAATCCTTCGAGTTCAGTGAGCACTCCTGTCTTCATAGGAAAATATTCATCAAGCTCAAGTTAGGACAACACCCCATTTTTATTCTGTCTTCACCATCATCCAAAACTTCCTGAAGGGGGGGGGTCTGCTTAGAGCCTAACTTTTCCATGCTGGAATCTGGCCTGGCATGAGGAAGGGAGGGGGAGAGAGAGAGAGAGAAAGAGAGAGAGAGAGAGAGAGA
>JADRCD010210657.1:17689-33431 GCA_019843815.1 Montemys delectorum
CTATCTATCTATCTATCTATCTATCTATCTATCTATCTATCTATCTATATTTGGGGCAGGGAGGGAGAGGCATTGAGACAGGGTCTCACTCTGTAGCCTTGACTGGCCTGGAACTCATTGCATACACCAACAGGCCTCAGATTCATAGAAATCCTCTTGTATTTTCATCTCCAGTGATGGGATTAATAATAAGCACCACCATGCTTGGCCCTCCTATTATACCTTATTGGTCTGCTCCCAACTCTCCTTGATCCTCCCTCCTCCATCATTTCTTTCTGAATGTGTGTATGTGTTTGTGTGGTGGATATGTATGTATGTGGGCACGTGGGCATGTTGGTGTGCCTGTGTGCATGCATGCTGGGAGTTGATATTGGATATTTTCTTTCTTTGGTTCCTCTCCTCTCTCTCTCTCTGTCTCTGTCTCTGTCTCTCTCTCTCAATGTGGTATGGTAGTTTGTATATGCTAATATACATATACAAATACATATACATTTACATATACATATACATATATGTTAATATGGCCCAGGGAGTGGCACAATTAGAAGGAGTAGGTGTGTCACTATGGGTGTGAGCTTTGTCTTAGCTCCTTGGAAACCAGTATTCTGTATTCTGCTAGCAGCCTTCAGATGAAGATGTAGCTCTGAGCTCCTCCCGCACCATGCCTGCCAGGATGCCACCATATTCCTGCCTTGATGACAACAGACGGAACCTCTGAACCTGTAAGCAAGTCCCAACTAAATGTTGTCCTTATAAGAGTTTGCCTTGGTCATGGCGTCTGCATCTGCTCACAGCCATTTAAAACCCTAACTAAGACATGTGGATAATAAAAATCCAGACTCACCGTCAGCTCTTATTTTCATCAAGTTCAAATGCCTCACGCTTGCTCCAAAATCACTTTACAGCCTGAGCCATCTCCCCAGTCACTCCCTACTTGCTTTACTGGTCCCTTCATCCTATGTATGGTACCCTCTTTGCTTCCATGCCTCACATTTCCATCATTCTCTCTTGTTTCCCTTTGGACCTCTTCCTTCCATTTCTACCTTCATATATGTGTGTGTGTGTGCATATGAACAAACTCACAGATATACATATGAAAGTTATAGATTCTGCTGTTTTTTTCTCAAATGATAGTCTAACACACTAGGGCATCTTCCTGGTTACATAATGAATATCAATAAGAGTGTCTTCATTTTCTACCTTGTGGAGAATTTTACCATTCATAAATAAATAAATACCAAGATATAATCAAATCAAGAATGTTAATGTAGCACAAGATCTAGAGTTAAAGTTGAAAGAGAAACCGCATCAAAAAGAAGCCATTCTGGGGGCAAATCTGTACCAGGGACTGCCACAGTGACACCACACTCCTGATGCTTAAGGTGTGTGTGATGGTTTGAATAGGTATGACCCCATAGATTCGTGTTTGAATGCTTTGCCCATAGGGAGTGGAGGGAGGCTTGGCCTTGTTAGAGTAGCTGTGGCCTTGTTGGAGTAGGTATGGCCTTGTCGGAGGAAGTGTGTCCTTGTAGGGGCAGGCTTTGAGGTCCCCTATGCTCAAGTTACACCCAGTGTGGCACATAATCCTTGCTGTCTGTGAGTCAAAATGTAGAACTCTCATCTCCATCTCCAGCACTATGTCTGCCTGCATGCTGCCATGTGTCTCTCTATGATGATAATGGACTAAACCTCTGAAACTGTAAGCTACCTTCAATTAAAACCCAAATTAAGACAGTGTGTAATGATGGGATGGACCTGTTCCAGCGAGCTGTGTCTCTGCTTAGCTATGTTCTCAACAACCCTGTGACCTATATTTTGTGATAACCTTTCCCTGTGGTGAATGAAGAAATGTTAGCACAAAAAACTAAAGTAACTGCTCAGGATCAAAGAGCCAGTAGATGGGATTCAAACTTACATAGCTAGGAATGACCTTGAACTTCGGACCAGAATAGGCACGTTTCTAGAACTTTGGCTAGTGGTGGTAAGGGAATGAAGAAAGGGCAGACATGTAGACACATACAATAATGCAGGGACGAAGTGGGGTTCTGTTATGGCTACCTTTGAAACCTGTAACTTTGAAGTACTTTTTAGGTACAGCAGCAGGTTGTGGGGGACGTAGACGGGAGTGATGCTTTGAATAGGGAGGGTTCCCATAGATTTATGTGTTTGAGCTTGGCTATAGGGAGTAGCACTTTTAGGAGATAGAGACTTACTGGATTGAGTATGGCTTTGTTGGAGTGAGTGTGGCCTTGTTGGAGGAAGTGTGTCACTGTGGAGGCGGGCTTTGAGGTCTCCTATGCTCAAGCTACACCCAGTGTGGCTTAGTTTTCCTCTGCTGCCTATGGATCAGGATGTAGAACTCTCAGCTCCCTCTCCAGCACTATGCCTGTCTGCATGCCACCATGTTTTCCTGCCATGACCTCTGAAAGTATAAGCCACAGTAATAAAACCCTAACTAAGACAAGGGGTTAACGAATCTTGGTAGGAGGAGGTCTTTGTAGGTGAGCACTCTCAGGCTGTCAACAGTCCAGGAGTAAGAAGCCACAGTTGCTTAGTTTTGCACACACTGGTCAATTGTCTAAAACAATAGGTTGGTTGACCTAAGATATGGCTGAGTTTGTATCAAAACACGTATTCATTTAGGACTTCATTTACTCAGAGCTTCTGCTGTTCACTTCCTGATCCTCCTGGGATTGTAGTCATGCACCATCGTGACAGTTTTTGTGGTACTAGTGACTGAATCAAGGGCTCTGTGCATGCAAGGCAAGCACTGTACTAATTGAAGCATTGCTGAACTTAGAGTCCATTTTAAAAGGAAAGGTAAATAAGTACTGTACTTCGAAATCGTGTGTGAAACTAGTAAAATACAGCAATAAAGACTTTGAGTAAAAACTCCATTATCTGTTAAAAACAATTTTGACAAATTCATGTGTGAATGCCCTTCAGACCCTAGGCATTTGGGCCTCACCAGCCCGACATCACTTTGTAGTAACCTGCAGGAACAAATTAAGGAAATGCCTCTTTTCATCCTTGCCTCTGGGCCAAAGTCCACACTCAGGCACAGGTGGAGGAAGCCTCAAATATCTACAGACTCAAAGCAATTAGAAAATATAAGCTGGGCATTGTGTTTTACATCTTTGATCCCAGTACTCAGAAGGCAGAGGCAGATAGATCTCTGAGCTCTGAGTTTAAGGCCAGCCTGGTCTACAGAGTGAGTTCCAGGACACACAAGGCTACACAGAGAAACCTTGTCTCAAAAAAAAAAACCCCAAAATAAAATAATAAAAAAATAGTAAATAATAATACAAATAATAATAAAATAAAAAGTAAAAGAAGAAATAGAAAACATATCCCTCGGGGGCTGGAGAGATGGCTCAGCAGGTAAGAGCACTGCCTGCTCTTCCAAAAGTCCTGAGTTCAAATCCTAGTAACCATATGGTGGCTCACAACCATCCGTAATGAGATGTGACGCCCTCTTCTGGTGCATCTGAAGACATCTACAGTGTACTTACATATAATAAGTAAATAAATCTTAAAAAAAAAAAAAAAAAAGAAAAGAAAACATATCCCTCGTGTGGCTGGTGGTAAGCCATGGAGAAATATTGGCAATCTCAAAACCAATGCCTTATGGTGTAAGCACTAATCTGCGTTAATTGATGTAGGTCACAATAGTACAAGCCTGAGTCCTTTTCCAGGATCCCAAATATTTCTGTCTCTCTAAGCTGGTATAGTCATGTTGAGTGATGGAGGAACTTACGACTCTGATTATCCTTTCCACGGAGTTTGTCATGAGCTGGCTTTACAGAAACCTTGCACAGAGCCTCTCTGCAGACATTTTAACTGTTCCCTCTGCCCAGGCAGCAGGAAGTCAGTGACCTTGAAACCTGAGGGTAGGAGTTGACTGAATGCCCTCAGTTGTATACGTTCTAGCTTAGTTTGACAGAAAGCAACATGGGGTACACTAGTCAACAATTAACAGATATGGAGATATCAGTGCACACAAAAGAATTCTTTTTCTGTTTCTAAGTGTGCTGGTGTGTGGCAGGTCACATTGCAGCCTCCTGTTACCACAGACAGGGCCAAAGATGCTGTGCCTGCCCTGCCAAGAAACTGTGAGCCAAAATAACGCTCCCTCCCTTAAAACTTTTCTTGTTTATTGCAGCTTTATTCAGAATAGTAAAGAATTGGAACCAACCTAGTTGTCTTCCAATGGATAAATAGATAATGAAATATATATGTATATATGAATATTAAGACTTTACAGAAAATGAATAAATAGAATATTCTTTCCCACATGTATAATTTAACCAATAGTACACGTATATATGTAAACAGATGTATATAAGGGTACAATATAGTTTGAAGAAAAGAAAACAAGAAAGGTTAAATGGAAAGGTCCAAGAAAGGGCTAACTGAAGGTAAGAGACACAAGCTAAGAAAGGGGATATAAAGCTAATTGTTTTTCTAGTCCTAATTCTGTCGTGGATTTTTGTTTTGTTTTGTTTCGGTGGTCAATAAATGTACAAAATATATTTGACACTGAAAGTGTAAAATGTAATGTGAAGCTCCATGGCTTCCATTCCAAATACCTATTCTAACTATACAGAAGTTTATCAATGCTGGGCAGTGGTGGCTTGTGTCTTTAATATGAACAGTTGGGAGGCAGAGGCAGGTGGATCTCTGAGAGTTCAAGGCCAGCTTGGTCAATGGAGTGAATTCTAGGACAGCTAGGAATACATAGATAAATCCTGTCTCTAAAAACCAAAACAACAACAAAAAGAAGTTTATTCACCTGTAGACACTTTTGGTCTACTAGATTTGGGTGTGTGATTTTTTATTTATTTGCATGTTGTTTGTTTATTAGTATTTATTTATTTATTTATTTATTTATTTATTATGAGTACACTGTAGCTGTCTTCAGACACTCCAGAAGAGAGTATCAGATCTCATTACAGATGGTTGTGAGCCACTATGTGGTTGCTGGGATTTGAACTCAGGACCTCTGGAAGAGCAGTCAGTGCTCTTAACCGCTGAGCCATCTCCCTAGCTTCTTACTTGCATGTTTTAATTTATTTACATGTAATAAAGTTTGTAAAATAATTTTTTCTTTGAAGATAATATTTTTATTTAAAATTTACCTAATATTTTTATTCTTTAAATGTTTATACAGTATACATTGTATCTTAATTATCTCACTCTCTTCTAACTGCCCTGGGGCCTCCCCAACACATCTTTCTCCCAACTTCAATGAAATTTCACTTTCTAAAAGTTTATTAATTATAGTCCTGTGGGATGTACCATAACCAAACCCCACCTAGAAACACTGAAACCACAGACAGATCAAAGTTGAAAGTAAACATACTGACTTCTTGCCTATGAATTTAAGTCCAAATGCCTGGCCTGTGTTACATTGTGGATGGAGAGAGCTGAGCATCAGGGAGGTACAGAACTGGCCCCACATGGAAATCTGAGGAACATCTGAATTCATCAGAGGGTCTGAAGTATGTGTCATCTATTTACACAACTTGTATTTTAGACCTTGAAAAAACATAAAATCTGACAGAAACCCTTCATAAGCATCAAAGGGTTTCTGGTCAGTAAGGGTGTTGGATTCCCGGGAGAGTGGGGAATGATTCCATGCCCTCTTCCTCTAGGTTCTGACTCACAAATTTAAAGCCACCAGAAGCAAGTATTTTTTTAAGAGACAGAGTACCCAGTGTATAAAGGCATTAATTATCCTCCCAAATGTTCCGCTGAAGCATCTGTGACACATTTGCTCTGAGTAGAGTGTCATTTGACAGTGTCAGTTCCTCATTGAACAAAGTCAGTGGGCTCCCTTTGACTAGACTGATGCTCAATGCTCCTTTGTTTGTTTTTAACCTAACTGAACTTGGAATCATTTACCATAGAATATATGTTTCACCGTATTAATCAGAAAAATTGACTTTGTTCTTTATTTTTATTGAAGTAAACACACACACACACACACACACACACAAATAAAGGACATAAATCACAACTGTGTACCTGAATGTGTTTTTGTGTGTACCCACTTGTGTAACTCTCTAAAACAAGATGTAGAGGGCTGGTGAGATTGCTCAGTGGTTAAGAGCACTGACTGTTCTTCTGAAGGTCCTGAGTTCAAATCCCAGTAACCACATGGTGGCTCACAACCATCCCTAATGAGATCTGACACCCTCTTCTGGAGTGTCTGAAGACAACTACAGTGTACTTACATATAATAATAAATAAATAAATCTTAAAATAAAAATAAGATATAGAACATCCTAGCACCCTGGAGACTCTGTCACACCCTTTCCCAGAGGGCTGTTGCTCTGGGTAATTCTCCTTCCATTCACCAATGTTATGTTGTTCTTATAAATGGCAGACTAGAGGAGGATGGCTGGATAGTGGCTGGCTGGCTGGCTGGCTGGATATCTAGATAAATAGATAAGATCAGTCCTTTTGCTCTTAAAATAACTATATACAGACCTAACAATTCAACCAAGTATTGAAATTATTTTTAAAAATCATGTAGTACTAAACATATATAGAACACTTTATCATTGTCTCCCGACAATATGGAGTAATGACCATTTGCATGGCACTAGCATTGTATTGGGCATAACAAAGTGATTTAGAGATGACAGAAGTACACAAGAGATGCAGAGATGGGGTTTTCTTGAGTTCTCCTGCTAAACTCTTTGTCAGTGAGATCCACGTACTTTATTACATGTAGCCTGGCGCATGTTCATTCCTCATTGTTGTTTACAGCATATTTCATCACATGAATATACCCCGACCCTTTTGATTCTCTTAACTTATGTTCTATATCCCTAAGAATGAAACTCAAGGCCCCACCACCTACTAGGCAAGTGCCATTAGTACCAAGGTGCATTCTCAGCTTTTAGACTACTTTGATATACACTTGGGTTGTTTTCAGTTTTGCTTTACCATGAATGAAACTGCTTTGAATATTTTTGGAACATTCTTCTGCATGCTTTTTGATGGATAAAAGCATTATTCTTGTAATATGAACATGGGCCTCAGGATAGATATATCTGTGGCTTTAACGAATCACGCCAAACAGGTTTTCAGCATGTTCATACTAATTTATACTCCATTAACAATGTATGAAAGTGTCAGTCACTGTACGTCACTGCCAACAGGTTTTGTTTCATTTGGATTTTTTGTTTGTTTGTTTTCCTGTTTTCATTTTGTCTTTTGAGAGAAGGTATGCAGCCCTAGCTGTTGTGAATCTTGCTATATAGATCAGATTGGTTTAGAACTCACGGAGATCTGCCAGCATCTGCCTCCCGAGTGCTGGGATTAAAGGCACACATCATCACTCCTAGCTGTTTCATTTGTTTTCAACCTGTCCTTTGGTTAAGTATATACTGGTACTCAGTGTGGTTTTGGGGGGCGTTTCTATGATGACTAAACATCTGTGATGTACTTATACCATTGTGGCCATTAGATAACTTCTTTTAGGAAATATTGCCCCCTCACCTCTCTGCTGCTACCCCCACCTCTGTTTTTTTGAGACAGGGTTTCTCTGTATAGCCCTGGCTGTCCTGGAACTCATTCTTTAGACCAGGCTGGCCTCGAACCCAGAAATCCACCTGCCTCTGCCTCCTAAGTGCTGAGATTAAAGGCATGTGCCACCACTGCTTGGCTCTTTCTTTCTTCCCCTCTTTCTTTCTTCCCTTCTTTCTTTCTTTTTTTCCTTCTCTCTCTCTCTCTCTCTCTCTCTCTCTCTCTCTCTCTCTCTCTCTTTCATTATTTTATTTTATGTGTACAGGAGTTTTGCCTACATCTATGCACGCAATGTCTTTAAAGTCCAGAAGGCTTCAGAATCCCTGGAACTAGAGTTACACCTGTGAGCTGCCATATGGGTGCTGGGAATCGAACCTGGGTCCTCTTTGAGAGCAGCCAGTGCTCTTAACCCCTGAGCCAGCCCAACTCTCTCACTCTCAGATGTGGTGTCTTTCTTTATAAATTCTCCATGTATATGTGCGTATTTAAGTATGTGTGCATGTATGTATGCACAGACATGTACACTCTTATATGTGGAAAGCAGAAGTCAGAGTGAATGGAGAGTCTTCCTCAGACACAATTCACGTTATTATCTCTGGAGACAGTGTCTCTCACTGACCTGAGGCTCGTGCATTCAGCTACACTGGCTAGTCAGTAAGTTCCAGGAATTCCTTTAGCTAAATTCTTAGATATTTGCCTAACAGTTCAAATAGTTATTTCCATGTCTACTACACAAACATCTATAACTACATTGTATTATTTGGAAGAAGCTGTTTTCTTTCTTATATATCATTTTTTATAACAAACTCTAAAATGGGGTAAGGAGAAGGAACAGACAAATAGACCGTCCTGAGGTCTTTTAAGGCAATGGAGTCATTGTGTCTACTACAATGCTACATGCCATTGTACGTTTGTCAGAACTTAGAGTGTCCAAGATAAACAGTGACTCCTAAACTAGGGGCATTGGGCAACAACAGTGTTTCAGTGTAAGCTCAATATATCACTGACTATAACAGATACATACAATCATTTAGTGGGTGACCCCAGGGATGGAAGGAGATAGCAGCTGTACTTTCTGGTTCATTTTGCTGTGAACCTGAAAGTTCTCTGAAACCCAAAATCTGTTTTTTTTTAAAAATTGCCAGCAAGGGCAGGTTGTGATGGTACATACCTTTAATCTCAGTACTCAGGAGGCAGAGTCAGGCAGATCTTTGTAAATCTGAAGCAGTCTGGTCTACCTAGCAAGTTCCAGGACAGCCAGGACTACTTAGACAGAACTTGTCTTTAAAAAAAAAAAAGTCAGTTTAGAAAAGAGCAGAAGATGTTCAATATATACCTACCCTTTACCTATATGGTGACAGCCATTTGTATTGTGCTCCTCTGTAAAGGCCTACACTACACATGTTGTAGTATACAATCAGATGATCACATTGTTTCTCTAGATGTTTAAAAAGTTGTACCTGTTATGTGATATTTGGTTGATATCCCTAGGAAGCCTGCTTTTTTTTTTTTTTTTTTTGGAAGGGAACTGGAGGAGTGGATGTAGGGGAGAGTGGAGGTTCAGGAATAAGCAGAGTAGGGATGGCAAATAGGGTTCAAGATGTAATATATGAGAAAAGAATAACAGAAAAAGTTGTATCAGGTACCAGCTTGCAAGCCCCCAGGGTTATTTTATGTATCTAGCACCAAATTCATGGCTTCTTTCATTGCTTTCTTTTTAATACAAATTATACTGTCCGCTTTGCCCTTTCCAAATGTAGCCATCTTTAGTTAGGTTGAAATACCTATGGCTACAGTTTTTAGTTCTGTGGTCTTTCCCATGTTTTACAAAGGAGTATGTTTTCTAGAAACTTCTTAGAGATCTGGTATATCATTTAAACTCTTTGATTAAACAAATATTAGTACTGTGAATTATTGATGCATTTTCTTTTTTTAGTAGAGTTTCAAATTTCATTGAGTAGTCAAATACATAGAGCTATCATCACCAGGCATTACAGCTCCTACATTAGCAAAGCCAAACTTCCACGGATTCCACACTTCCTTCATAGCAAACTGATTTAGCTTTCTAAGATTTGAGCCATGTGGTAGTAACTCAATAATGGTGAGATTTACCCTAAATTATGCTTTAGCCACTTGCTTCCAGACTTCTGTATCGACTTGTATTGAAACTCCTTTTGGAATGTGCTTGTCCTTTTCCAAAGCTGGCATAGTGCCAACTCATTTTTCTCTAAAAATGTACGACCATATTTTCCTTCTTTCTTCTGTTAGCAACATTACCACTCTGACACTTGATCTCTGCAAGCAATTATCTCGTTTCTCCAAGTCTCCCTTTAACATCCTTTAAAGGAGCTGAAGCATTTTAAATGGCCCTTTAGTCTGTAGCAAAATGTTCCCAGCTGTCTCAAAATATAAACTAAGTTATTCCAGGGGACTTATCTTTTTAAAGTAAATCCTCAGAAGTGATTCTAACTCCCCTAACTTAGAGAGAGCTCAAGGCCCATGGTATTCTGCTCTTTGGGAAAAAAAAATCCTTTAGTTGGACTTTCTGTTTCAGAGAATGACTTGTTTTAGTTTCCTGTATCTTTGTGAGATATAATTTCCTATGACTTCAAGTTAACCAATTCTAATGCTCATCTGTCAGTTCATTTTCTAGCTGTATCTTGAGGTTCTCGAATATGGTTAAAACTCCTCTTACCACTTAATAAAAGTAAGTTCTTGTTTGTATGTGAACACATTTCATAACTATGCTGTGAGGAAAAAAACCCATGAGTATTGTTTGTTGGGGGCCTGGGGAACCCCATTATCCTTAATTCTTACAAGCTGCTTTACTTACTCCATTCTCTATTCTATCTCCTAACATTGTCCTTTCATGTGTGTCTCGTGACAACCTGTCAGTTTTACTTGGTTTTCTTGTTGCTATGACAACATATCTGACTTGAAGGAACTGGCTTTCAGTTTGAGAAGGACACTATCCATCAGGATAGGGGAAAAGCATGGTGACAGGAACGACAGACTGCTTCCTCTGGGTGGACCAGGGAGCAGCCAGAGATGAATGCTGGTGCTCTGCTGTCTTTCTCTATTTCCCTTTTCATTCAGACTCTAGCCTGTGGGATGGGTGCCATTTGCATTCGGGATGTGCCTTCCTTCCTCAGGTAAACTTCTCTGGAAATATCTGTACAGGCATAGCTAAGAGGGTGTCTCTTGGGTGATTTTAAAACCTGTCAGTCGACAACGAAGATTAACCATTACCTTCCTTCCTTCTCCTTCCTTCTTTGGTTCCTGTGCTAAGAATCAAAACCTGGGCTTTTCACTCTATAGGCAAGTACTCTAACACAGAGCTATTTATCTCCACACCACAAGTCAATTTCCTTAAAGGCAGACAGTTGGCCTCCGTGTTTCTTGTATTGTAAACACGGCTTAAATATTAACTGTCTGACTTGTAAAATGAAAGAATCAGAATACAGTGAGCTAAAAGGGAGACTAGATTATTCAATGAATCCTCGTTTTTCTCAAACATGTCTGGGTAGTCTAGAGATCGTAGGTACAATTCTGTTAATTTTTTTATTAAACTGAAATAAAAATTACTCTAGTATTACATAAATAATAAGGATGTAACATTAAATAAAACATACAATAGTGTGGGGTGCAAATTTTGAGCTTTTTTTTTTTTTTAGGTTTTTTCTTTATTTACATGTAAATTTCTCCTTTCCCTGTTTCCCCTCCAAAAAACAAACAAAAACAACAAGAACAAACCCCTGTTGCCTCCTCCCTCCCCCAAAATTTAAGCTTTAAAGATGAACCACATTACAATTTCTCTTAAAAGACGGAGCATGACTCTTGAAAGAAACACCACAGAAGTATGAGCATGGTGAGGAATTACCTAGATTTCAGGTGTAGGGGGACTGCAGGAACGAATGCATTTTGCGACAACAGAAGTCCTGCTACTTCTACTGCAGGAGCTGAAAAGCTAGAGAAAATCGGCCCACATCCCATGTTAATTCAATCTGTATTGACACACACCTAGTATTAACTAGGTGTGCAAATATTGGGGTCACAGTGATGAGCCAAACAGACAGAGTCATTGGCCTCAGCGAGTTGTCTAAAAAGTGACAGAGAGCCGAGTCATTAAAGGAAATATGCGGTATGCAGACACCCTATAAACCAGCGATACTCTTGGTTAGTCCAACAACAACAACAACAAAAATCTAAGAAACAGACATGCAAATTGTTATTGCAGCTTTCTAGTAAACACCCCCAGAGATTCTGTTCTGATTACGGCCCAGAAGAGCTTTAACATATTTTTCCTCTGCGTTTCACATTTCAGAGATTCTCTCAGAAGCTATTTACTGCTAACTACTTTTCCTAAAGTTCTGACTGGCTTGTGGCCTAAGAAGCTCTTAGCTCTTTCTTAACCTCTCACTCATTTTTCTTACTTTTATCTAATTTTATTTACTTTAAATTCTTCCATTGGATTTTTTCTACTTTTTTTTTTAATAACGAGCGTTCCTATTCTCACCCCACTTCCAGCTGTAAGCGTGCCTCTTAGAGCTGCTTTTATTATATTCTAATCTGTTATATTATATAATTTATCGACTTTCACGTGAAGGTCTCCCTAGGGAACCTTGTACTGTGAGGTTTATCCCTAGTTCTGCACAGAGATGGGAACACAAGTAAAGTAACAACAATGAATTAGAAGCAATGACTAAACTACCAATAACAATAGAAAAAGAAGGGGCAAAAATCATAGAGGTAAACTAAAATGTTAAATATTATTAAAGGTACATTTAATAAACACAAGATAATTAAAAGGGGGCATAAGAAGGAAAAATGGAAAAGCTAAAAATGAAATAAAGGAACAAAAAAGATGAAGGAGAAATTAATAAAGAAGGAAGAAAATAGAGAATGGGAAAGGAGAAGACATAAACATTTAATTTAAGGATGAAACATAAGTATGTACCAGTATGTAAGACAAAAGACAGTAAGAATGCCTCCTAGCTGCAGCACTGAAAAAAGGAGTGTCTAATCCTGTCATCTGACACTAGATTCTGCCAAATGTATCGAGGAGGAAGTGGGTCAAAGCTGAAACCTGTTGCAATTTTTCCCTTAGCTCCCAGCAAACAGGTTGGTGCTGTACTTTGGCCGAGTCTTGCCCTTGTTCACTGGGGCGGACCAGGTGGGTTAAGGGTATATTGTCCGGGGCAAGGCTTTATTGACTCCAGAAATTTTTACGTTTGTTCCAGAACAGAATGGCTGGGGCGGGACGGGAAGTCCTCTCTCCTTTTGTCTGGAGGCTTTCGTGAAATTTGCAGTCACCATGAGGCCAGAGGAGTTTTGGCTCTAAGTAAGCTGGGCAAGACTCCAGGGGCCCTTGTAACCAGAATCTATGGTGTGACAAATACCCTAGCCAGAGAGTGACTCAGAGAGTGGAGGGAAGCAAACAAATAGATCACTGAATCCTGTCCTGTGGAATAGGAGTCGTGCTCAATGAGCAACCCACAGGCCTTAGTCTTCTGCTCTCACACACCACCTCGGCACCAAACCCCTTGCAGTCTGTCACCCTCCTCACCATGGGTGACAGGGTGACTGGCCACCATACCTTTCTTGGCTCATGTTTCTTCTTGTTTCATTTCTAGATGAGTTTGTAATAGATCCTCTTTCTCTCTAGGACCTTCAAGGGGCAGCCCCCCCACACACACACACACATACAAAATCATTGTAGTGGGATTCCTTCAAGGACTCTCAAGTGTGATCGATCTACACTTCCTAATCCCCAAAGTAGTTTAGTCCCTGGAAGCAGCACCCTGACAAATCTTGAGTAATATAATGGATTTGCTCCCTAAGGTTTGTATTTTGTCAAAGAGTCAAAGACCAGGATTCTGACTGAAGGGACTGTAAGCCTGGAAGTCTTGCACATTTACTGTCAAATTTGTTCCTAAGTACTTTATTTTTGATTTTAGGTCTCACCATGATTTCTTGTATTCAAATTGTCTTTCTGCCTTATGAGAGGTTGGAACTATAGACAAGCTTCTTTAAAATTGTAATACTATTATTAATTTCTTTCTTTATTTTTTATTTATTTTTAAGTGTATGAGTACACTGTAGCTGTACAGATGGCCGTGAGACATCATGTGTGTGGCTGCTGGGAATTGAACTCAGGACCTCTGCTGGCTCTGCTAGCTCTGGCCCAGCTCGCTCTGGAGTAATTCACTGTAGCTGTCTTCAGACACACCAGAGAGAGGGCATCAGACCTCATTATGGGTGGTTGTGAGCCACCATGTAGTTGCTGGGATCCAAACTCAGTACTTTTGGAAGAGCAGGCAGTGCTCTTACCCACTGAACCATCTCTCCAGCCCCTTATTATTAATTTCTTAATAATATATTACTGTACATGTATTTATAATTAATTAATTAATTAATTAATTAGAATCCATGACTCAGGTAGATCAGGCTGGCATTGTTCTTGCAATATAAGCAAAGATGACCTTGAGTTTCTCATCTTCCTGTCTCCATCTCCCAAATACTGAGATTATAGCCATGCAGCACTATGCCTAGCAAGCATTATTTGATTTGAAAGATTACCACTGCCCTTAAGTTCTGAAGTCTTGCTAAATTCACAGATTAGTTCTTATGCTGTTTAGATTAGGTTTTTTTTTCCCCCAACACAAGCTAGAGTCATCTGGGAAGAAGGGATCTCAATTGAAAAAGTGCCTCCATAAGATTGGCTTATGGGCCGGGCGGTGGTGGCGCACGCCTTTAATCCCAGCACTTGGGAGGCAGAGGCAGGCAGATTTCTGAGTTCAAGGCCAGCCTGGTCTACAGAGTGAGTTCCAGGATAGCCAGAGCTAGACAGAGAAACCCTGTCTCGAAAAACCAAAAAAACCAAAACAAAACAGATTGGCTTATGGACAAGTCTTTGTAGACATTTTCTTGAATACTGATTGATATGGGAGGTCCTAGCTCAGTGTGGGTGGTGCCCCCCCTGGGCAGGTGGTGCTGGTTGATATAAGAAAGTAGGCTTAGCCATCCATGAATAATCCAGTAAGCATTCCTCAAAGGCCTCCATGAGTTCCTGCTTCACATTCCTGCCTTGAGCTCCTGCCCTGATTTCCCTTCAAGATGGGCTATGATCTAAGATATGCAAGTCAAACAAACTCTTTCCTTCTGAGCTTGCTTTTGGTCATGGTCTTTATTGCAGCAACAAGCAAACTAGAAAAAATTCTAATAATTTGTTTGTAGGTTTGTAGGGGGTGGTTCTAATGCTTTGATTGAGAATCTGCATGGGAATGCTAAAGGTCCTGTTCCCCAATTGGTTCTTGATTGATCAATAAAGATGTTAGTGGCCAATGGCTGGGTGGAAGAGACAGGACTTCCAGGTTCCCACAGACAGACTAGGAAACATGGGAGGAGGAAAGAAAATTCACCAATGTTCAGAGAAAGAGCTACCAGCCATGTGAGACCTTGAGTGGAGTGACCTACTGGGTCTGGGATGGGAGATTGGAAATGCAACTAAGCTGATGGCAGGTTCAGGGTGATGAGCAAGGAGAAGGTAACCAGGCAACTAAGTTAAGGGAAGATTTAGAGATGTTGAGGTGGGAGTGAAGGTAAGAGCACATTAGCCATGAGTGGCTTAGAAGTGCCTGGCCATTGAGTTAAAAAGCATATTAAAAATAAACTAACGTATGTGTCTTTCATCCACAGATCCAGGGGAACCAGGGCAGTGGCTGGTATCATGGTCTACCTAGAGCTTAAAGCAGCAGGGTAGTAGAAAATACAAGCAACATAAATTCCTTAATATTTTTTATAAAAAAATAATAGTGTTACACTTAGAGTATTAGACAAAGTTATCTAGAGAATTTAACCTGTGAGAATATATATAATCACATATCATCTTTCAAATATAATATCATATATTATATATTATATGTTATATACTTTATATATTATATAAGAAGATTCACTAAGTTTATTTGCATCGTAGGACCATCATCCAACAATGATGTCTATATGGTAGTCTGAGATGCTAATAGCTGCTCAGGCTATGACTCAGGAAGCTTCAGTAGTTGTCATTTGGTACTAAAGGGCTAGAAAATTCCTGGAGTGTTCCTGTATTCAGGTTACATCTGAAGGTAAAGTGGCTGGAGTCTGATGTCAGTGGAGGACTGCAGCAGCAGCAGCAGCAGCAGCAGCAGCAGCAGCAGCAGCAGCA
>JADRCD010210658.1:0-10889 GCA_019843815.1 Montemys delectorum
GGGGGGGCTGGCGAGATGGCTCTTCCGAAGGTCCTGAGTTTGGATCCCAGCAACCACATGGTGGCTCACAACCATCCGTGATGAGATCTGGCGCCCTCTTCTGGTGTGACTGAAGACAGCTACAGTGAATTACACTGGAGAGAGCCGGGCCGGAGTGAGTGGGGCAGAGCAGAGTGAACGGGCCAGCAGAAGTCCTGAGTTCAATTCCCAGCAGCCACACACATGACGGCTCATGGCCATATGTACAGCTACAGTGTACTCATACACATAAAATAAATAAGATAAATCTTTTAAAAGAATGAGGATGGTACTGCTTTTACAGGTTTGAAAACCAACTTCCATTTGAAACTTTAATTGGTGTGTATGAGGTAGGTGATGCCAATCAAAAAGATTCAGGCTTAGAATTAAATGTGAACTATTCTACACACTCCACAAGTTAAGGAGTATAAGATATTAATTAGTGCTATCATTCAGCCAACAAATTCCTGTGATAAAGCCTAGATTTTTACCCCATTCAATAGGACAGCTACCTGGGTGTCTCAAGTGATGGCAGTGGTGGCTCAAGCCGTTAATCATAGCAGACAGACCTCTGTGATTTTAAGGTCAGCCTATTCTACAGAGTGAGTTCCACAACAGCGAGGGATGCACAGAAAAAAACCTGTCTTGTAAAACAAAACAAACAAACAAAGCTACCCATACAACAGCTATCAGACACAGTAATTGGGTAGCTGAATTTTGTAATTAAACAGTCACTACTTCTGCATTGGGTGTTAACAGTCTGGAGTATCTAAGCAAAGACATATGAGCATTCCTCTCACATTAAAATGATTTAATATCAAAAGCATGTGCAACTAAAAACAAATTTGTTCTCACTTCTTTACTTCATGTCAATAATCGCTCTATTAATTTTAATTCTATCAAGTAGTTGCTGCTGCTAGTTTTGCTGTTATTGTTCCTTCTTCACTTTTTCTGCTTTTCAGAATAAGAGACTTAATAGTGCATACTGTCATCCTCACTACACAGCATTCAGTATAGTCAGCACTGGTGCTCACAATCTTTCTAAATAACTGGCAAAAAAGTGAAGATTTGCTTTTAAAGTGGGGTGTAGTGGTGCACACCTGTAATACCAGCACTGAAAAGAAAAGTTTAAGAGCTGGAGGGTGGAGGGTCAGAGGCAAAGAAAGGATTGAAGGGGGGAGAGGGAAGGAGGGAAAGGAAGGGTAGAAAAGAACTTTTGAAAATAAAAGTACAAAGAGGGAAGGACCTGAAAATATGGTAAGCATACTTTATTTTATTTATTCTTTTTATTTTTTTATTTTTTGGTTTTTCTTGACAGGGTTTCTCTGTATATCTCTGGCTGTCCTGGAACTTACTCTATAGACCAGACTGGCCTCGAACTCAGAAATCTACCTGCCTCTGCCTCCCAAGTGCTGGGATCAAAGGCATGAGCCACCACTGCCTGACAAGCATATTTTATAATTATAAGATTTTGAGTATTTTGTATTGAGACAGGGTTTCGTGGTGTAGCCAAGGGCAATTTCGAACAAAAATCATATTACCTCAGCCTTTCTAATGCTGGGACTATAAATATACAGTACTATGACACCAAGTTCTTAGGTTAACAATTTTTAACTAAGCAAAAACATTTAAGAAAAACAATGTTTGAAGATGAAAATGCATTTGATGCTTAAAATTATGGTGCACTAAAATTAGTACTGTGGGAGATGATTTTTAGACACTTAAGACAACAATACTAGAATGATTATACTATTAATAAGGAAAAATGGAAACTATAATCAAGCAAGCACAAGGACTTTAGTAAGTTAGAATAGGGAGATATAGTTGCTATAAAACATAAATGTACCCAGGGAGCATGGTGGCAGACTTGTGACCCCAGCACTAACAAGTGATAAAGGAGGAAAAGAGTGGAAGGACAGCCTGCACTACCAAGTGTGCTCAACCTAACTTGAGCATCACAGTGCGTCTCTACCTTAATAAATAAAGCGCAACTGAAAGGGTACCTGTATGATTTGAAGAATACATTTCTAAGGTCAAGAATATAGAAACCAGAATAGAGTGAATATGCTGGTCTTCAGTATTCATTTTAATAATTGTTTAGAGAACATTTTAAAGTTAAAATCTTACAAAGTCATTTTTGCAAATTCATAAACTACTAACAAGGTCAAGAAAATTCCAAAGTAAAAAGTTTTCAAATGCTAAATCACACAACACAATTATATTTACTAACTAAAGTTCTCCAGCAAAGCAAGAAGGTAACACTACTTCATATGGACTTGACCTTTGACAACTGTATCCAGAGTAGAGAGTCACATGCTTGATTTGGGGTATCTAGATGCTCAGAAAAAAAGGGGGAAGGGGGTGTGAGTCTATCTGATTCCTTGGCTTTCAAAAATGAGGCAGTATTTATATATATGTAAACAGGTACTTTCCATTTTGACTTATATCTAGTGTAGGGTTTAGAATTAAAAAAGTGTTGGGATGAAATCAAGGCTATCTAAGAATAAACTAGGCCATTGGGTGACTGTGGTTGCCTAGCAACTGGGATTTCTCACAGCTTCCCTTTGGCATAATCCAATCTCTATGTTTTTAATAAATTATCTTTTGTTCTAGCAATTTATACTAACATACTTAGGAATAAAACTACTGTGAAAACTGTATTAATTACATGGAAAAATGTTTAAATTCTACTGAAAAACTTAATAGAAAAGCAAACAAAACAGAACTTCTGGTACTAACGATTCAGGGACGACTTTATTCTAAGCAAGAATCTACATGTGGATGAGAATGAGAATTCTGGAATTTTGGTTTCTTGTACAATAAAACACAGAAATATTAAAAAAAAATTCAGGGACAACTATGTTAATTATTTGCTGCAGAACAATGGCCATAATATATTACAGAGTAAAAACAAACACACTTCACACACCAGTATTTCATCTGTATACGGTTACACATACAGCACAACAGCATAGAATATTAGCACCAATAATCAGTTATTTCTGGTCAAACAGATGCCTGCATTTTTCTTCATATTTTTCTAAATTGCCCAAATGTTTAACCATGAACAGGGTTCTTATTTGTAATCTATAAAAACAATTTTCATTGAAGAACTCTAATAGTCTGAGCGACAGCTCAACAGTATACTACCTGCTTTTCATGCTTAAAGCTCTTAATTTGATCCCCCAAAAGGAAAATGAAATGTCATTATGTCCTAAAACAAGGATTATATACAGGAACTATTCCTGTACTAATGTAGAAAATTCTAATAATTTTATAAATGCAGTTCTCATAACAATCAACATAACAAAAAAGCTGGAGAAATCTTGCCCTAGAGCAAGAATACATGGAAAATTCTCTTTGTATTAAAAAAACAGTTGCATTCTAAATACTTATCCTTTTATTAATCATTTTATTTGTTTATATTTCAAATGATATTCCACCTTCCTAGTTACCCCTCCAAAAATCCCCCTTCACATCTACCCTTCTCCCTCTTCTTTGCCTCTATGAGGGTGCTCCTCCACTCACTCATGCCTCACCTCTCTTAGCAACCCCCTTCACTGGATCATCAAGCTTCCACATCACCAAGGACCTCCTCTCCCATTAATGTCAAATAAGGACATCCTCTGCTACATATGTATCTGGAGCAGTGGATCTCTCCATGTATGCTCTTTGGTTGGTGGTTCAATCTCTGGGAGCTCTGGGTGATTAGGTTAGTTGATACTGTTCTTCCTATGGGTTTGTAACTCCCTTCAGCTCCCTCAGTCCTTCTCCTAACTCTTCCATTGGGGTCCCCAGGCTCAGTTGGATGGATGGCTATGTGTATTGGTCAGGTGCTGGTAGAACCTCTCAGGGAACAGCGATACCAGGATCAGGCTCCTGTCAGCAAGAGCTTCTCGGCATCAGCAATAGTTTCAGGGTTTGGTGTCTGCAGATGGGATGGATCCCTAGATGGGGTGGTCTCTAGATGGCCTTTCCTTGTGTCTCCTTTCCATTTTTTTGTTCATGTATGTGATGGTCTGTATATGCTCAGCCCAGGGAGTGGCACTATTATAAGGTATGGCCCTGTTGGAGTAGGTGTGGCCTTGTTGGGAGTGGGCATGGCCTTGTGGGTGTGGGCTTTAGGGTGCTCATCCTAGCTGCCTGGAAGTTAATATTCTGCTAACAGTCTTCAGATTAAGAGGTAGAACTCTCAGCTTCTCCTGCACCATGCCTGCCTGGATGCTGCCATGTTCCTACCTGGATCATAATGGACTTAACCTCTGAATCTGTAAGCTAGCCCCAATTAAATGCTGTCCTTATAAGAGTTGTCCTGGTCATGGTGTCTGTTCACACTAGTAAAACCCTAACTAAGACATTGTCTTTCATTTGGACAGAAACATATCTGGTTTAACAATTTCGAGATGGGTGTGTGGCCCCATCCCTCAACTGGAGGCTGTGCCTATCTACTGGAGGCTGTCTCTACAGGTTCTATCTCCCCTTTGTTGCATATTTCAGCTAAAGTCATCCCTGTTGGGTCCTGGGAGCCTCTTGCTTTCCTGGCATCTGGGACTTTCTAGTGGCTACCCCCAGTTCCCCATCTCCCACTGCTATATATTTCTACTTGATTTTTCTGACCCTCTGGTACTTCTCTCTTGTCCCTTCTAATACCTAACCCTGCCTGCCTCTTTTTTTCCCTCCCAGGTCCCTCCATTCTTCTACCTCTTGTGATTGATTATTTTGTTTCCCCTTCTATGTAGGGTTGAAGCATCCACACTTTGGTCTTCTTCTTAAGCTCCACATGGTTTGTGGGTTGTATCATGGGTATTCTGAGCTTTTCAGCTAATACTCACTTATCAGTGAGTACATACCAGGTGTTTTCTTTTGTGTTTGGGTTACCTCACTCAGGATGATTTTTTTTAAAGAGTTTATTTATTTAATGTATATGAGTACACTGTCATATGATTACAGATGGTTGTGAGCCACCATGAGGTTACTGGGAATTGAACTCAGAACCTCTGGAAGAGCAAGTTAGTGTTCTTAACCACTGAGCCATTTCTCCAGCCCCAGGGTGATATTTTCTAGTTCTATCCATTTGCCTGTGAATTTCATGAAGTCATTGTTTTTAATGGTGAGTAGTACTTGTATAAATGTACCATATTTCCTGTATCCATTCTTCTGTTGAGGGACATCTGGGTTGTTTCCAGCTCCTGGATATTATAAATAAGGTGGCTATGAACATAGTGGAGCATGTGTCTTTGTTATATGTTAGAGTATCTTTTGGTATAGCTGGGTCCTCAGGTAGTACTATGTCCACTTTTCTGAGAAACAGCCAGACTGATTTCCAAACTAGTTTTACCAGCTTGCAGTCTTATCAGCAATGGAGGAGTGTTCCCCTTTCTCCACACTCTCCCCAGCATCTGCTGTCACATGAGTTTTTGATCTTAGCCATTCTGACTGGTGTGAGGTGGAATCTCAGGGTTGTTTTGATTTGCATTCCGCTGATGACTAAGGATACTGAACATTTCTTTAAGTGCTTCTCACACATTCAGGATTCCCTAGTTGAGAAATCTTTGCTTAGCTCTGTTCCTCATTTTATAATAGAGTTATTTGGGTCTTTGGAATCTCACTTCTTGAGTTCTTCATATATTTTAGATATTAGCCCTCTATTGGATACAGGGTTGGTAAAGGTCTTTTCCCAATCTGAGGGTTGCCCTTTTGTCCTATTGACAATGTCCTTTGCCTTACAGAAGCTTCCAATTTATAAGATCCCATCTGTCGATTACTGATCTTAGAGCATGAGCCATTGATGTTCTGTTCAGGACATTATCCCCAGTGCCGACGTATTCAAGGCTCTTCCCTACTTTCTCTTTTATTAGGTCTAGTGTATCGGGTTTTATGTGGAGGCCCTTGATCTACTTGGACTTGAGCTTTGTACAAGGAGATAAGAATGGATTGATTTGCATTCTTCTACATGCTAACCACCAGTTGAACTAGCAAATATTGGTTATCCAATGTTTGTTGAAAATGCTGGCTATTTTCCACTGGATGGTTTTGGCTTCTTTGTCAAAAACCAAGTGACCATAGGTGTCTGGGTCTTCAATTCTACTCTAGTGATCTACCTGCCTGTCTCTGTACCAATACCATGCAGTTTTTATCACTATTACTGTGTATTATAGCTTGAGGTCAGGGACAGTGATTTCCTCCAGAAGTTCTTTTATAGTTGAGCATAGTTTTCGATATCCTGTTTTTTTTTTTAATTTGTCGTTCCAGATGAATTTGAGAATTGCTTTCTCTGTGAAGAATTGAGTTGAAATTTAATGGGGATTGTACTGAATCTATAGATTGCTTTCAGTAAGATGGCCATTTTTACTATGTTGATCCTGCCAATATATGGGCATGGGAGATCTTTCCATCTGAGGTCTTATTTGATTTCTTTCTTCAGAAACTTCACGTTCTTGTCATACAGATCTTGCACTTGTTTAGTTAGAGTCACACCAAGATATTTTATATTACGTGTGACTATTGCGAAAGTTGTCATTTCCCTAATTTCTTTTTCAGCCCATTTATCCTTTGAGTAGAGGAAGGTTACTGATTTGCTGAAGTTGTTTATCAGCTGTAGAAGTTCTCTGGTAGAATTTTAAGGGTCGATTATATATACCATCATATCCTCTACAAATAGTGATATCTTGACTTCCTCCTTCCCAATTTGTATCCCTTTGATCTTTTGTTATCTAATTGCTTGGCTAGAACTTCAAGTACTATATTGAATAGATAGGAGGAGAGAGGGCAGCCTTGTCTAGTCCTTGATTTTAGTGAGATTGCTTCAAGTTTCTCTCCATTTAGTTTGATGTTGGCTATTGGTTTGCTGTATATTACTTTCATTATGCTTAGGTATGGATCTTGAATTCCTGATCTCACTAATACTTTTAACCTAAATACTTATCCTTATACCCACAGACCACTTTTCATCAAAGAAGCTTCACTTTGCACCAGATGGAGACCATTACAGAAAACCATACCTGGTCAAAATTCAGACAGAAACTGGGTCAGGGGCCCAGGACCAATGATACATTTACAACACAACTCCTGCATCCAAAGCTCAAGAACATCATGGGGGGAGGGAGGAAGAGACTGTGTAAGCCAAAAGACAGGAAGTCTGTTGTGAGACTGTATCTCCTAGAAATGACAGGGAAGCCACATCCATGATACCTACCTACCTCACTATATGGCTGCCTAAACAACGACACCCCCCATAGATAAACATGCTAAACTGGTAGAGAGAAATATCTCACATGCCTCTACTCTTAAACAAGGGGCCACCAATTAACAACAGTTGAGCAAGGGAGAATTAGACTTCCCAGAGTGAGTATTCAAATTGGTTATCCAATACCAGGTGGTCAAACCTGAAATCATATACACAGAAGCAACACTAAACAGAATCAGCAAGCTATACAGAGAAACCCTGTGTGTGAAGTTGAGGATGGATAATAAGAAAAGCACATGCATAATAATAATTAAAGAAAAAGCAGTTGTGAATTTGAGAAGGAATGTGGGGAATGGGAGGGACTGAAGAAAGAAGAAGAAAAGAGGAAAGTGAAATAATTATATTAAATTTTAAAACATATTTAAAAAATAAAGTACATGGGACTGAAGAGATGGCTCAATGGTGAAGAGCACCAGCTGCTCTTCTAGAGAACCTGGGCTCAATTCACAGCCCCCACATGACAGCTTACACTTGTCTGTAACTCCAGTTCCAGCACATCTGGCTCCTTCACACAGTCATCCATGCAGACAAAACACCCATGCATATAATAGACAGAGGTACAAACAGACACACACACTTTTTTTAAATGCACTTGCTTTGTTAGACAAGTTTTTTTTTTTCCATGTTAAATCAAATTTCTATTTAACCATCTAAAATGAACCTGGAAAGAAACAAAAGACTCATCATGAACTGTATCAAAATAAAAACCAGAAATAAAAGCAGTATGTTGTTAGACTATTCCACAGTCACTTGTGGAGTCAAAACTCATTTAAAGGAAAATTCTGAGCAATTCTCTACATCTTAAACTACCTCTCTAACATCTCAACCAAGAACTACTTCTGGCTAGAGATGCAGACCCTGGGAGAGTGCTTAACAAACACACACAAAGGACCCTAGAAGGCAAACTCAAGGCTTTTGATTTCTGTCAAAACAAGTGTAAATCCAGCTATCTCCAGCACTTCTTTCATATTTCTGATTTTAGGAGGTACAAGATTTTATCTTAATTATATAAACAGTTTTTGGGGGTAGGGGGGTGTTATTTTTTCCTTTTTTTTTTTTTTTTGGAAAAGTTTCCCTGAGAAGTCTGGCTTCCCATTTCTAGAATTACAAGAATGTTAGTCAGGCACAGCCCAGTGTCATTTCTAATACTACAACTTCCAAAGTTTCCAAACGAAACTGTTTTACATTTTAAGCATTTACATATACATATGAAATCTTAATAAAGTGTACTAAAAGGAAGAAACATATATATAGTGGATCTTCTCTAAGTACACAAAGTTACTTTTAAATTATGATAGCACATATTTATATAATTATTCTTACAGATGCCTATAGTACTTACAGCCTGATTAGGTAGATTGTCAGTCTTAAGTTCTCGGTGATTGGAATACTGGATATAAACAGGCTGACTTCGAAGATGAGGAGTAACAGGAGTGTAATAATTTATCATAGTAACAGCAGCTTCTTCAGAAGCCATTTCTAAAAAGGCCTGCAATAAACACAAGAAGATAGTTAGGAATCATTCCATATTGGTCTAAACTTGTGCTTTCTCAGCATACATGACGCTGTCCCCAAGGGGATAAAATTAATTTGAAAAACTGGATCCAATAAGTTTCCAACTTAGTAAACTGCCAGGAGATTAAATTATTTTGTTATGTTTTTTGTTTGTTTTTTAATTTCTATTTTTTCAAATGCCTAAAAATAAAAATAAATCTTTATACCACCATTACAAATGAATATTCTTAGGAGATATAATTTAAATTTTTTTGTAAAATCTTTGGCTAAACTGCTAGATTACACAAAAGAGATGCTAGAATTTTATTCAATAAAGATAAATAAAGAGGTTAAAAACAACAGTCCAAGTGTGAGTGTAGCGGTATACACCTTTAGTCCCAGCGCTGGGAGAGCTTCAGAGTTGTAGGACATCCTGGTACAGAGCATAGTAAGTCTCTACTTTAAAACAAACAAGCTCTTCTTCTCCTGCTTGCCTTGTGGGACTGAGCAACTGCTAGATCCTTGGACTTCCATTCAAAGCTGCTGACCATTGTTGGGAGTTGGACTACAGACTGTATTTTTCCCGAACCTTGGGAGTAGGGACATGATATAGATGTCCTACTGGGGGCTGAGAATAACACAGACCTCCATTCTTTGAACATTGGCCTGCTATGCACATCAACCACTTTCAACAAAGTCACTGAGTGAAGTGAAGCAGAGTATTCCAGGATTTGAGGAAGCAGCATGAAGAATTCTTTGTGATTCAGGTGGAGAGGCAATAAGTTACTGTTCCCACATAGGCTCCAGGCTCACTGAAGTATTCTTCCAATAGTTCCCTCATTATTAGACCTCTCAAGATTTTATTCCAATTGGAGGAAATAAGTAAGCTCCATTATAGCCCATAAGAATCAAATTGAAGGCTCCCATAGCGTATCTGGCGTGGATTTGCACTGCTTTCAACATTGATTAAAGAAGATTCTTTTTGCAGAGGATGGAGGTTAAAGCAGAGATTCATAATTGAATTGGCCCAAGTATTGAGAATAAAAATTCATTTTTCTATCCGGAGGGACAGTGGATCCACAGCCCTCTCTGCCCCTTACCTGCAAGCAGAGAGTTGCCTCCAGGGAGTGCTCTGACCCAGAGACTCCGGTGAGATCACCATTTTCTCTCCAGTGCCTTTTTGAGGTGGGACCAGGCAGGAGGCACAGGCCACAGAAGTGGTAGGGCAGCTGGGACAGGATCGTTTCGACCTCCCACTACACCTAGGAGGGACAGCAGATCCACAACCCTTTCTGCACCTTTCCCGCAAGTAGAGAGCTTGTCTCTGGGATGTGCTCTGACCCCAGGACTCAGGAGGGACAACTGATCCACAGCCCTCTGCACACGGGTTTTACCATAGGAGAGCTGACCTTCCAGAAGTGCTGACACAGGATTACAGACCCACAGGAGGAACAAGCTCCAGCCAGAGACAGCAAGAACATCTAACACCAGAAATCAACAGATGGCGAAAGGCAAACGCAAGGATCTTACCAAAGAAACCAAGACTACTTAACTTCATCAGAACCTAGTACTCCCAACACAGCAAGTCCTGGATATCCCAAAATACCGGAAAAGGAAGATTTGGATTTAAAATCCTATTTCACAATGGAAATAGAAGAACTTAAGAAAGACATGAATAACTCCCCTAAAGAAATACAGAACACAGGTAAACAGGTTCAAGCCCTTAAAGAGGAAACACAAAAATCCCTTAAAAAATTACAGGAGAACATGAGTAAACAAGTAGAAGTCCTTAAAAAGGAAACACAAAAATCCCTTAAAGAATTACAGGAAAGCACAACCAAACGGGTGAAGGAATTGACAAAACCATCCAAGACCTAAAAATGGAAGTAGAAACAGTTAAGAAATCACAAAGAGAGACAACTCTAGAGATAGAAATCCTAGGAAAGAAGTCAGGAACCATAGATGCAAACATCACCAACAGAATGCAAGAGATAGAAGAGAGAAATCTCAGGTGCAGAAGATACCATAGAAAACATTGACACAACAGTCAAAGAGAACACAAAATGCAAAAAGTTCTTAACCCATAACATCCAGGAAATCCAGGACACAATGAGAAGACCAAACCTAAGGA
>JADRCD010210658.1:10989-75467 GCA_019843815.1 Montemys delectorum
AAAGAAAGAATATTAAAAGCAGTGAGGGAAAAAGGTCAAATAACATATAAAGGCAGACCTATCAGAATTAGGTCAGACTTCTCACTAGAGACTATGAAAGCCAGAAGATCCTGGATTGATGTCATGCAGACCCTAACAGAACACAAATGCCAGTCCAGGCTACTATACCGAGCAAAACTCTCAATTAACATAGATGGAGAAACCAAAGTATTCCATGACAAAACCAAATTTACCCAATACATTTCCACAAATCCAACCCTTCAAAGGATAATAAATGGAAAACGCCAACACAAGGAGGGAAACTACATCCTAGAAAAAACAAGAAAGTAATCTTCCAACAAAACTAAAAGAAGATAGCCACATGAACAGAATTCCAACTCAAACAATAGAAATATCACAAAGTAACAATTACTTCTCCTTAATATCTATTAATATCAAAGGACTCAATTCCCCAATAAAAAGACACAGACTATCAGATTGGGTACGTAAATAGGACCCAACATTTTGTTGCATACAGGAAACCCACCTCAGTGACAAAGACAGACAACCTCAGAATAAAAGGATGGAAAACAATTCTCCAAGCCAATGGTCCCAAGAAAAAAGCTGGAGTAGCCATTCTAATATCGAATAAAATCGACTTTCATCCTAAAGTGATCAAAAAAGGTAAGGAGGGACACTTCATACTCATCAAAGGTATGATCTACCAAGATGAACTCTCAATTCTGAACCTCTATGCTCCAAATGCAAGGGCATCTACATTCATAAAACAAACTTTACTAAAGCTCAAAACACACATTCCATTGCACACAATAGTAGTGGGAGATTTCAACACCCCACTCTCTGCAATGGACAGATCATGAAAACAGAAACTAAACAAAGACACAGTGGGACTAACAGATGTTATGAGACAGATGGATTTAACAGATATCTATAGAACTTTTTATCTTAAAACAAAAGGATATACCTTCTTCTCAGCACCTCATGGTACCTTCTCCAAAATTGACCATATAACTGGTCACAAATCAGGCCTCCACAGATACAAGAAGATTGAAATAATTCCTTGCATTCTGTCAGATCACCATGGACTAAGGCTGCTCCTCAATAACAACATAAACAATAGAAAGCCCACATACACATGGAAGCTTAACAACACTCAATGATAACTTGGTCAAGGAAGAAATAAAGAAATTAAAGACTTTCTAGAGTTTAATGAAAATGACGCCAGAATATACCCAAACTTATGGGACACAATGAAAGCAGTCCTAAGAGGAAAACTAATAGCTTTAAGTGCCTCCAAAAAGAAACTGGAGAGAGCATTAAGCACATAAAAGATCTGCTTGACAAGAACTTCAAGTCTCTGAAGAAGGAAACTGAAGATCTCAGAAGATGGAAAGATCTCTCATGCTTATGGATTGGCAGGATTAATATAGTAAAAATGACCATCTTGCCGAAAGCATATATAGATTCAATGCAATCCCCATCAAATTCCAACTCAATTCTTCACAGACTTGGAAAGAGTTATTTGCAAATTCATCTAAATAACAAAAAACCCAGGATAGTGAAAACTATTCTCAACAATAAAAGAACCTCTGGTGGAATCACCATCCCAGACCTTAAGCTGTACTACAGAGCCATTGTGATAAAAACTGCATGGTATTGGTACAGTGACAGGCAGGTAGATCAATGGAATAGAACTGAGGACCCAGAAATAAACCCACACATCTATAGTCACTTGATCTTTGACAAAGGAGCTAAAACCATCCAGTGAAAAAAGACAGCATTTTCAGCAAATGGTGCTGGCTCAACTGGCATTAGCATGTAGAAGAATGCAAATCGATCCATTCCTATCTCCTTGTACAAAGCTCAAGTCTAAGTGGATCAAGGACCTCCACATAAAACCAGATACACTGAAACTAATAGAAAAGAAAGTGTGGAAGAGCCTCGAGCACATAGGCACAGGGGAAATTTCCTAAACAGAACACCAATAGCTTATGCTCTAAGATCAAGAATTGACAAATGGGACCTCATAAAGTTGCAAAGCTTCTATAAGGCAAAAGACACTGTTAATAGGACAAAACAGCAACTAATAAATTGGGAAAAGATCTTTACCAATCCTATATCTAGTAGAGGGCTAATATCCAATGTGTACAAAGAACTCAAGAAGTTAAGACTCCAGAGAAACAAATAACCCTTTTAAAAAATGGAGTACAGAGCTAAACAAAGAATTCTCAACTGAGGAATACAGAATGGCTGAGAAGCACCTAAAGAAATATTCAACATCCTTAGTCATCAGGGAAATACAAATCAAAACAACCCCAAGATTCCACCTCACACCAGTCAGAATGGCTAGGATAAAAAACTCAGGTGACAGCAGATGCTGGAGAGGTTGTGTAGAAAGAGGAACACTCTTTCATTGCTGGTAGGACTGCAAGTTGGTAAAACCAGTTTGGAAATCAGTCTGGCGGTTCCTCCGGAAATTGGACATAGTACTATCAGAAGACCCAGCTATACCACTCCTGGGCATATACCCAGAAGATGCTCCAAGCCAGGCGGTGGTGGCGCACGCCTTTAATCCCAGCACTTGGGAGGCAGAGGTAGGCGGATTTCTGAGTTTGAGGCCAGCCTGATCTACAGAGTGAGTTCCAGGACAGCCAGGGCTATACAGAGAAATCCTGTCTCGAAAAACCAAAAAAAAAAAAAAAAAAAAAAAGATGCTCCAACATGTAATAAGGACACATGCTCCACTATGTTCATAGCAGCCTTATTTATAATAGCCAGCAACTGGAAACAACCCAGATGTCCCTCAATAGAGGAATGGATACAGAAAATGTGGTACATCTACACAACGGAGTACTACTCAGCTATTAAAAACAATGAATTTATGAAATTCTTAGGGAAATGGATGGATCTAGAGAATATCATCCTGAGTGAGGTAACCCAATCACAAAAGAACACATATGGTATACACCCTCTGATAAGTGGATATTAGCCCAGAAGATCAGAATACACAAAGTACAATCCACAAATCACAAGAAACTCAAGAAGAAGGAAGACCAAAGTGTGGATATTTTATTCCTTCTTAAAAGAGGGAACAAAATTCCCATGGAAGGAGTTGCAGAGACAAACTATGGAGCAGAGACTGAAGGAAGGACAATCCAGAGACTGCTCCACCTGGGCATCCTTCCCATATTCAATCATCAAACCCAGACACTATTGAGGATGCCAGCAAGTGCTGGCTGACAGGAGCCTGATGTCTCCTGAGAGGCTTTGACAGTGCCCGACTAATACAGAAGTAGAGGCTCACAGCCTTCCATTGGACTGAGCACAGGGTCCCCAATGAAGGAGCTAGAGAAAGGACCCAAGGAGCTGAAGGGTTTGCAGCCCCTTAGGAGGAACAACAATATGAACTAACTAGTACTCTCAGAGCTCCCAGAGACTAAATCACCAACCAAAGAATATACATGGTGGGACTCATGGCTCCAGCTGTATATGTAGCAGAAGATGGCCAAGTTGGTCATCAATGGGAAGAGAGGCCCTTGGCCCTGTGAAAGTTCTGTGCCCCAGTGTAGGGGAATGCCACGACCAGAAAGTGGGAGAGGGTGGGTTGGTGAGTGCGAGGGGGTGGAGGGACAGGGTTGTTGTTGTTTTATTTTATTTCGTTTTTTCGGAGGGGAAACTGGGAAGAGAGATATTGTATGACATGTAAATAAAGAAAATATCTTTAAAAAAAACACAAAAAACAAACAAAACAAGTTGAAAACTCTGTTGGAGGATGGGGAAAGCGGATAGTTGGTTGAAAAGTACTAAATTCTCAAATAAGATGTGGGTATAATAACTTACTCTTCATTTTTTTTTTTGTTTTGGTTTTTTTTTTTTTTTTTTTTTTAATGAGACAGGGTTTCTCTGTGTAGCCCTGACTGTCCTGGAACTCACTCTGTAGACCAGGCTGGCCTGGAACTCAGAAATCTGCCTGCCTCTGCCTCCCAAGTGCTGGGATTAAAGGCGTGCGCCACCACTGCCCAGATACTCTTCTTCATTTTTTATACCAGCCATCTACAGATGAAATGGAATGTTCTTTTTCAGAGTTCCTATCATCACAAACATTGCCATCAAGGAACCAACATATCTGATTTGATAGCAGGAAATAAGAAATCATCACTGCCTGGGTAAAAACCTGATCTAAATCTCTACCTACTTATTGTAACTTGGTCATAAACACCTGTCATCCTCAGTTTCCTCTATTAAAATATGCAGATATATAAGCAATCTAAAACTCTTTAACTCAAACATGAAATGACTGTTAGAGTGCTAGTTAGGTGGTCTGTCTAGGATTCTGCAGGAAAGAACTAGAAAATATCAGTATATGAAGGCACCCACTCAAAATAGTAGCATACACATTGTTTTCTTTTTCAAAAATTTTAATTTTATTTATGTTTATAGGGTTTTGTCTCATGTATGTCTATGCTATATGAATGCATTGCCCAGAGATGCCAGAAAAGGGAGCTGGATCCCAAGACTGAAGTTACAGATAGTTGGGAATTACCATGTGGTGATGGAACTCTAACCCAGATCCTGTGGAAGAGCAGTCAGTGCTCTTTACCATTGAAACAGCCTTCACATTCAGTTTTATCTCATTTTATACTTCTAACCTACACTCATCCTGCATACTTTAAAGCAAAGGCTACATATAAATCTGTGTAAAGCATTTTTTCTGTTTTATGTATACGTGCTATTTGTTTACACACTATATTCACATAAGCATGTTTACACATTTGTATATTATATGTGTATACACACAAAGCACTTTGAATTATTAATAACAACATTTAAAAAAATTCTCTTCTTGTGACTTTTTTAATTATACATGTGAGATATTTTTAATTACTTAAAGGTTTCCAAATTTAAGATTATGGTGAGAATTTCTTTAAGATTTAAAACTTCAACCCACAATGAGAAATCAAGTGTGTACTGTCAGCAGGTAGCATGAATTTAAGATATCAAGAATTTGCTACATTCCATATCCACAAACTCATATTTGCTCCAAATTGTATGAAGAAATCTTTTTGAATATATACTTACTACCTTAAAATCTTATCCACCACCCTCTAGTTGGCCACATGATTTTAGCTAATGTTCCTAGGGCTTAGAAATAAGTGTTGAGAGTTTCTTAAAAACACAGATTTGGCCAAGTGCAGGTAGTCCTTGTCTTTAATCCTAGTACTTGGGAGGCAGTGGCAGGCAGATCATTGAGTTTGAGGCCAGCCTAACCTACAGAGCAAGTTCCATATCAGCCATCACAAAGAAAAATCTGTCTAAAAAAAAAAAAAAAAAAATCAACCCACCGACAAAAACACAGATGCATATATATTTGTCACATTTCACATAAGATCTGGACTGGAGATATTAGAAAATAAAATAACTTCAAACTCTCCAAATAAAATAAAAATACTTTTTATTTTAAAAGTAAGATGCAAAGGATCAGTTACTAAAATTAGAGAACTACAGGAACAACTTCCTAATTAAGTCAATATTGATTGGAATCATTCAAGTGACACTTGGTACCTAATAATTACTATAGTAATACAGGATGGGAGGTACAGCATAAGGAAGGCAGAGAGGTAGGAAGCTTCCTGACACTTCATGTCTTATCCTATGTATGGACTTAGCTATATAGCAGTCTATAGGGACATAATTTAATTATTATACATTCAGAATAGAGATTCCTTTTTATAAAAAAAAATTAAATAGAACTAGCAATCCATTACTGGGTGTATATCCAAAAGCAACAAAAATCGGTCAGAGAGACATCTGCACTCTCGTATGTATTAGAGTACTACTCACAGCAGCCAAGACATAGCACCAACTCAAGTTTTTCCCAACCAGTGAATCAATAAGGAAAACTGATACCTGTGTATAACACAACGAACTGGAGACTATTATGTTCAGTAAACCATGCCAAGAACAGAAAGATAAGAATTACACTATTTTACAGATATGTAGAATCTTTCAAAATGCTATTCTCACACAAGTTAGGCATAGAAGAGTGTGACTAGAGGTTGAGGAAATTATTGAAACATAAGACTTGGGGAAAGTCAATCAATAAATGTGTCTACACCAGTGGTTCTCAACCTTCCTAATGCTTCAACTCTTTAACACAATTTCACATGCTATGGTAACTTCCAACCTCATTTTTTTGCTATTTCATATTTATAATTTTGCTACTGTTATAAATCATTATATAAATACCTGATATGCAGATTTAATATACAACCTCCATGAAAGGGGGGATCTTGATACACAGGTTGAAAATAGCTGGTTTAAGCTTGTCTAAGCTATCTTTAGGAGTAAAAATTTTATTGTGTTTTTCTTAGTAAGGTATTTAAAGATAATGGTAATACACTGTATAATTAAAAACACTAGAAAACAAGATTTTAAACATTTTCACCATAAAGAAATATTATCAGGTTGTAGCTTGAGTACTTGGCCAGCACAAGAAAAGCCCTACGGTCAAACCCTAACAACTGCTCCCTCTATGCTAATTGCTCTCCTCTTACCCCCAAAAAAACAGAGAGAAGGGATGGAAAGAATATTTTAGATGTTTTGAATCTGATTTAAATATATGATATATTTGTGAATTAAAACATCAAATAATATCTCATTTATACACAGAAATTGTATATTTGCATGTATCTATTAAAATGTATCCTGAAAGGTTTAAAACATAAAAGTTTGATAGATAGGAAAGAGGACACACCACCTCCTCTTGAGAAGAGTTGGAAGAGAGGGAGTATGACCAATCCATGTATGAAACTCACAAAAGTACCAAAAATAAGTAATAAAGTCTTAAAAAAATAATTTAATGTAAAAGCTCATTTGTACAATGAAGTTTCTCTTATGATTCACAAACTATTAAAGAAGCTACACAATAATTCTACAACTAGAATATGCATAATGGTTTTATGGGAACAGGAGACCTGACATTGTTTTGGGCTAGCCTAAAGCAACAGGCTACAACAGACCAAATTAAAGATTAAGATTCACAGCAATCCGTTTTTTTAAATACAAAAAGAAATGAAAAGAAATGAACTCTTTTTTTTTTTTTTGGGGGGGGGGGACAGGGTTTCTCTGTATAGCCCTGGAACTCACTCTGTAGACCAGGCTGGCCTCAAACTCATTAAATCCACCTGTCTCTGCCTGGGATTAAAGGCGTGCGCCACCACTGCCCAGAAGAAATGAACTCTTACAAGAAAAGTAGCCTAATATAAACCAATCCATTAAAAAAAAAAAAAGATTCATCTTCTAACTTATATGTGTTTGTCTGACTGTACGTATGTGCATCAAGTGTATGCCTGATGCCCACAGCCAGCTATGGGCTACTACTTTTATGGCCTGGAAACTTTGCATAAGCAACAAGGGCTCTTAACTAACTGCTGAGCTAAATCTCTAGCCTTTAAAAAATGTTTTCTTCCATGTTTAAAAACTATTCAGTCATATCTAGCTAAACATTCAATTTTACTTTATATATGATGTGACTCCCAAACCTTTTTGCTGCTGTTGCTTGTCTTGGTTAGAAGACCGGATCCTGCCCTGGCTGTGCTGGAACTTACTCTATATGCAACTTGCCAGGCTGGCCTTGAACTCAGAGACTTACCTATCTCTCTAGCCCTGGGATTAAAGGTGTGTGCTACCATACCCAGCTGCTCCCAACTCTTAAACCCCATGTAAAATCCAATCAGACCTTTAGTTTATAGTGATAACTGCATTGTTTGGAAAACTTAACTATTCTTTAGCTAGACAAATGAAGTGCAATTTATAATTTCTCTACCAGGGCCTCTTAGTATTACATGATATTTTTAGGAATCATCCTATAATTAAAAACATCAAGTAAGTAAAATATAAAATAGGTCTTAAAGAAAATGACCCCAAATCAATAGATAAGAAATTTTCATGTTTATTGTGTTATTTGTGGTCACAGATAGAAAGAAAAGGTGACTTGCCAGCAAGGTGGCATACACCTTTGTGGTCCCAGATACTTAGAAGGCAGAACTTTACAAAGGTCACTTGAGCTTATGAACTTTACATCAGCCAAAGCAACACAGAGACCCCGTCTCAAATCAACTAGTTATTTTTAAGTTCAAGAAAATAAAAAGTATGTGAAATACTAACACCCAGAAGACAATCACTCAGTTGTCCATCTTTAAATATTTACATACCTGGCTTTTTCCTTTCAACATCAAAAGATTAGTTACTTTGCCAAATGGTAGACCTAATGATATGACCTCTGCTTCGGTGACATCACATGGAATTTTTCGAAGATGGAGAACACGGGAAGGCGAACAGGGAGGTCTATCTCCTTTAAATTTCTTGTTGTCATTCCCATTAGCTAAAAAGACATAAGATTTGTTTTAATTTCTGAAACTAATTTAGGTTGACATACTACATTAATTAAACTGTCACATTTGACCTAGTGCACCAGATTTGAAATTCATGAGCTATGGGTTGATGTCACGAGTAGGGAATGAAACCAACCTCTTAATGAACCCCACTTTTGGTCTTTCACTGTGGCCATTACATTTAACTGTTGTCTGATTTTTTTTTTTAAGGAAAAGTATTAGGACAAATCAATTATATTTCACAGGGTCATGTATCACTTTCATGAGGTAAGCATTAACCACAAGTATATCTTTTCTAAGTTTAGATGTACAATACTTTAACTACAACTACCTAGAGTATTCACTACAGTGACAGATTTGCACAAAATCAATATGCACAGGTTTGCAGTCTGGGGCATAAGCTAAACCGAATACATCATATATACCTAGGTGTGTAAGTAAACTATACTGCCCATGTCTGTGTAAGCACACTCTTGTACAGTGGTTCTTAACCTTCCTAATGCTACAACCCCTTAATACAGTTCCTCATGTTGTGGTGACCCCAAACATAAAATTTTTTTTTGTTGCTACTTCATCAACTGCAATTTTGCTTGTTATAAATTATAATATGAATATTCGTACTTTTTGATCGTCTGAGGTATCCTGATGAAAGGATAGTTCAACCACCACATGTTGTGACCTACAGGTTGAGAGTCCCTACTCTAGGATATTCACTGCATTGTCAGAAAGCATGCCAATCACTAATTGAGGTATGACTATACCTCTAAACTCAAAATGTCTCATGTGTATGTTTGTTTTTATGAGTATAAGTGTTTTTCCCACAAGCATGTATATACATTCAACATGCCTGGTGCCCAAGGAGCCAGAAATAGGTACTAGAGTCCCTGGAACTGAGATTAAGGACAGTTTTAAGCTACCATGTAGGTGCTAGGAACTGAACCTGGGTCTTCTGCAAGAGCATCCAGTGCTCTTAACCTTATTCACCACTCTCTCCAGCCCACTAATATATTTTTAAAGAACCCTTTTCAAACTTTTATTCTGCAAAATAAAAAGGATTAAAACAATAAAATTTAAGCCAGGCTGTAGTGGCACACACTTTTTAATCCCAGCAGTCAGAAGGCAGTGACAAGCAGATCTAGAAACCAACCTGATCTAAAGACTGAGTTCCAGGCTAGCCAGGGCTCACACAAACAAACAAACAAATTTTAAGAAAGATTATGATATAAATTTTGTGCCTAATACAACCAAAATGATCTGGATGAGTTATTTCTTAAGCAAAATTATTTCTTAAGCTTCTTAAGCAATATAGGCTTTCTCACTCTATTAGCTAAATTTTGTGTTCTTATAGTAATCCTACTCAGCAGTAATAAGCAGACCTTGGTTAAAATATATATTTTTCAATACCCCCTACATACTTGAAACTAAGGCATGCTACTCAGCACTCTACAGTATAGTACATCCCCATGATGCTGTCCTGCTCTAACATCTCAGACCAGCCACTGCAAAATGAACTGACTATCCTAGCACATAACAAGATTTTATTCAAATCATACAAACTATAACTGACCTGCCTACAATGTTTACTCAAGTTTATGCAGATGAAATTCAGAAATATTTTTCTTACAGGAATAATATGAAGACAGGCCAAATATAACTATTTTAAAATTTCATTATAATCCTTTTAAATATTAAATATATTTGTCACTATTGGCAGAAAAATACAATCTTGCCAAACTCCTAATATCCCTTTTCTAAAAACTAGTAAAAATTTACTACCTATAATTCTATATAAATATCATAGGGGCCATATAAAAACACAGCAATATAAATGTTGTGTCTATGACATAAAACTTGATCTAGAAATACATAAATTGAGCATTCCCCACTGTCTCCCCCTCTCACACACACATATAATACTTGCTCCCAAATTTGTAACTAGGTATGTACTGTTAGTACACTGCTATGTTGTATTTCTGGGTATTACACCTAAGATGTCATATATGATATTTCAGGTTTTGTAGTGATTCAAATGAAGATTATTTCAAGCACATGAATACAAAGATTATTTCACTACTTTGCTTTTGTTTTATTTTTTATTTATTACCAACTGCTATAATTATGCTCTTATTAATCTGTCGTAAGATTTTTCTCTCCACTCATCTGATGTAGTGACATTGTATAATTTCTTGTTTTGGGCCTGTTCTTGTTTGCATGGATTAAGCCAGACCGATCATAGAAGTACTATTTAAGTATGGTATGTTAACGCAAATATAGATGAAAGTGCTGTAATTCAAAACAAATTACAACTTGGGTATATTTTTGAATCTTCTGAAATATGGGTAGATGATAGGGGATTTGATTTCTTGATTAGGAACCAGATTTTCTAACATCACCTTCTACTATAATTTATGACTACTGGTTCAAACTGTAAAGCAGCGCTTTATCACTTCTTAGCCACTATTCTATTGCTGTAAAGAGACACCATGATTAAGGCAACTCTTACAAAAGAAAGCATTTAATTTCTTTAACTGGCTTGCTTACAGTTTCAGAGGTTTATTTATTAGTCCATTATCATCGTGACTGGAAGCATGGCAGCAACCATGGTGCTGGAGAAGTATTGAGAGCTATACCCTGATCCACTGACCAAGAGAGAGAGTGACACAGGGCTTGGCTTGGGCTTTTGAACCCCAACCCCACTCTTCCCCAGAGATATGCTTCCTCCAACAAGACCACACCTATCCCAACAAGGTCACACTTCCTAACTCTTCTCAAGTGCTGCCACTGCCTGATGACTAAGCAATCACATAATCAGCCTATGGAGGTCATTCTTACTCAAAATATCACCATCATTCCCATCCTTAGAGAAGAGGTTAAGGAAAGTTAAAGCTGTACTTCATCTCTGCCAACCTTCTTTTACCACTGACCTTCCACTTTCAAGTGGGAGGAGGAAATTGGTATTTTATTCTTATGTGGCAGTCTAGTAATAATTTGAGAATTCTGTTTTGAAAGGAGAGGAAAATAGACATTAGAATGACCACTAAGAGTCTATATATATTTTTTCAACTGGGTATAAAATATTGTGTCCATCTTGTGCACATTTGTTAGAACTCATAACTGCATCAAAGTATTTCTCTATAGCTTTCTTTTTGTACTGTAGTCATTAATAGATTTTAGTATTAATATTATCATAGCTTCATAAATAGACTGCATAATCAGCAGCCAAACCAAGAAGTAGAATACTAGCCTGGAATGATGGATCAGCAGTTAAGACCTCTTCCTGTTATTCTTCCCTAATCAGTTTCCAACACCCATACCAAGTGGGTGACCACCCATAACCCCAGTTCTAAGGGATCCAACGACCTCTATTGGTATCCTGAGACACCCACACACAACACATTCTCTCACACAGAAACACACATGTGCTTTATGCTCATGAAGTTTTTTCTCTTTCCATTTATATTTATCTTCCAAGCACATTTTGATTTTTTTACAACATAGATTAGTATTTGTGTTTTTAAGCACTGTATAAATGAGCCAATGATATAACATATACTGTTATGTTAAATATATAACATTTAACATTATGCTTGTGAAGTTAAGCAACATTGCTTATATGTTTGTAATAGCAACATATAAAGCTATGATGAGTGGCGGGCTCTATGTTGTCTCTCTTGCTAAAGGTAATCAATCATCTTCTCTACAATCTGAGATGAAAGATAGAAGTCCTCCAAGTAGTAGTAGAAAAGACAAACAGTAGACAGAGATGACCCAAAGATCCCATAAAACACTTGTACTAGTCAAGGCCACCTGTAGCTAATGGGAAGACTTTAAAAGTAGTTGTTTAATCTGAGTAACAATGGGCCGAAATAAAAATCAGTTCTTTTAGTAAACAGAATAGTAGCAGTTTCTGCCATCAGTTTGTACAACTATATTTAAAATGAGAATGAATATGAGTTATGAAGTGTTGAAATGTTTTCATCGTTACCAGAGGACATTAAAAGTAAAAAAACTTAAAAGTGCAGATCCATGTTCAAGTTCCCAGACATAAAAAAACACTGCCCTGTACACAAGGGTGTGTGAGCACACACACACTAGTTAAAGCAGCATGTTACAATAACAAATTAATTTAAGTTGAGTCAAAATATCTTTAAGTCTATTCTAGGTAAAACTCATAGAAAGGGATATTCTTTATTTTAGGACTGAGCTTCATAATTTAAAGCTCTCACAAAATGTGTACCTACAAGAAAGAATTTTTTTATTACGTTTTATCTATTGATTTTATGTAGACATGTGTATGTCACAGCCAGGACAACAGGAGTCAGTTCTCTCCTTCTACCACACAGGAACTGCCTGGGATCGCACTCATGTCATAGGCTTGGCACAAGGACCTTTACCTCCTGAGCACCTCAACTAGCCCATTATACATGAGATTTTAAAGTAACACTAATAATATCTAAAGAGAATAACCATAGGTCCCACATTGCCTGGGAGAGTCATAACTTGGCACCAGTGTTCCAGTATCTTTATGCAACAGAAAAATCTTCATTTTAAATATATCTATATTATTAGTAGTCATATCAAAATAAGCAAGAATGGGATTTGGTAGATTTAATTCTTTAGTGTTTCTACTATAGTCTCATCCTCTTATTTAGACAGAACACTTAAATCTGAATGTTAATCAATAATAGCCTGACATTCTCTATAAAATCAAGGACAATATACAGAGCTTTGAAAGCAGCAGGTACAATAGGAGATGAATAAGTAGGATTAGGTTTTTTTTCTAGCAGCTTTCAATCTTGTTACCTATTACCTATTCTCTCTCTCTCTCTCTCTCTCTCTCTCTCTCACACACACACACACACACACACACACACACAAACACACATACACACTCACACACACACAACACTCACACACACTTTTTTTTTCCTTTCCACTTTTTAAAAATGTAGCCAAGGATGATAGTGAAGTTCTGATCCTTCTGCTGCCTCCTCTTCCCCAGTGCTAGGATTACAGGAATGCGCCATCATGTTGGACTACTTGGTGGCTAGGGCAACAGCTGAAAATGTGGGACTCATTGACGAGCATATGTGAAATACAACTTTACTACTATTCTGTTTAAAAGCTTGCAATGAATTTGACATGCAGTTTTTCCTGTATATATCATAGAAAGTCAGCAACTCTATTAACAGACTACAACAGTTCAATTTTGTCCTCTCTTGCTAACCTTAGAAAATCAATTATTACATGATACTGACATACTTCTGAATCCTTTCGGTGGATCCCACCTTAACATTACAGGAGCAATTCTACCTAATATGTTTGAATTCATTTTAAAAAGTTCAACATTAAAGGTAAAAACTGTTATTTTAAGGTAGGACAGAATTTTGTACTGAGGTCTGGCCTGGAACTTGCTGTCACTGAATTTGAAATTGTCCTGCTTAGGTTTCCTGAGTCCTGGCTAAGATAACATTTTAAGGTATTACTAAACTATAAATATCGGTGTCACATACTCAGAGTAAGAACACTGTTCTTACTGAACACAAAGATAAAAAGGCCCAAGACAAATGTTAGTTTGTGCACTTTAACAATCAACATTCAACTGCTTGGAGCCTTATCTAGCTACTAGATATACCAACATTCCAGACAAAGTCCCAGTGACCCCATGGCACCTACACCCAAAGATCCATCCCTAGAAAAACAACTAGTGCTGTAAAGCTTAATATTTAACAAGATGGCAGAAAGTCAGTCTGTCTCTTCAGATATTGCTTTTGCCTCAGCTTCAGACCACATACAAGTAGTCTATGAAGCTAACTAAATAGCCTGCCCCTCTATAGACATAAAAAGCTTCCTTCCATCCCCTCAATGGAATAAACCCTTCAGAAGCTTACCTGCTGCAGATACACCACAGTGTATGTAATAATCTCTCTACTTCAGTCTTTTGGTAAATTTATAGCCATGTATCATTAGCCCATCACTGAAGTCCATGCATGGCAAAAATTTTATGAGGCAGCCATGTGCTTACAAGAGGACTGATACAAACTAATTCCTGTTTTCAAACAAAAAATTTTCTTCCAATATAAAGTAGTTTCCCAGACTTTAAGTATTTTTAAAATTGATATTCAGATTATCTACAAAAATTTTTCTGATTCTATTAAAGAAAAAAAAATCACTCAAGAAGTCAGTATTCATGGCTCTCACTTTGGTGCACAGTATGACTTTATTAAAATGTTTGTGTCTTGTCAAGCAGTGGTGGCATACACCTTTAATCTCAGGGCTCAGGAGGAAGAGGCAGGCAATCTCTATTAGCCTGTTCTACAGAGTTCCAGGACAGCAGAGCTATACAAAGAAATGTTGTCTCAAAAAAAAAACAAAACAAGCACTTAGGAGGCAGAGACAGGCGGATTTCTTAGTTCAAGGCCAGCCTGGTCTACAGAGTGAGTTCCAGGACAGCCAGGGCTACACAGAGAAACCCTGTCTCGAAAAAAACCAAAACCAAAACCAAACAAAACAAAACAAAAAAAGTATATCTTAAGAAAGCATTAAAGTCTACTCCTATGACTTCTCCTTCTCCCTCTCTCTCTCCTCTCCTCCCTCCACATGCACGTGCGCGTGCGTGTGCGCGCGCGCGCCACATGTATATGGATACCCATGGAGGCCAAAAGAGAATGTCAGACTCTTTGAAGCTGGTGTTACAGGCAGTTGTGAGTGAGTCACACTCATGCTGTCCCAGTGGTGAATGTATGTAACATCAGAAGCATTCTGGAGGCAGAGGTAGAAATATCACAAGTTCAAACAAACCTGGGTTTGGCTTATGACAAAGAATGAAGTTAGTTTTTAAAGATTTCTTTGGTTCTAGAGATACAACTTCATCCTAACACATGTGAGATCTTGGGTCCAATTCCCAGCATGATGAAAGAAAAGTTTGTTCCACATTACCAAGTGGAAATCATAAGGAAATTCAGGGTACTATTGACAGACAGACAGACAGACACACATACACACACACACACACACACACACAGAGAGAGAGAGAGAGAGAGAGAGAGAGAGAGAGAGAGAGAGAGAGAACACAGTGCTCTGGGAATCTAAGACAATCTAGAAGGAACATTAAGAGATGAACGAGGGGCTGGAGAGATGGCTCAGTGGTTAAGAGCACCGACTGCTCTTCTGAAGGTCCTGAGTTCAAACCCCAGCAACTACATGGTGGCTCACAACCGTCCGTAACAAGATCTGATGCCCTCTTCTGGAATGTTTGAAGACAAGCTACAGTATACTTACATATAACAAATAAAAAATCTTAAAAACAAAAAAAAAAAAGAGATGAACGAATCAAGTAGAGTCTGTCTAGCATTTTCAAGGATTGGATTAGATCCCTAGCAACAACCTCAGGTCTGTGTCTCTGATGCATGACCTAAGAGCTCTAAAAACAAAGGCAAACATCTCCCCCACACAGGAACTCACAGGTAAGTCAAGCTGTTAGCATATTTTCAGTGCTTCCAAGTTATTCTGAATATGCTGGTTAATCTTGACTGTCAACTTCAAGACACGTACACAGACTCATCTGGGAGATAAACCCTTGGGTGTAGTCTAGGAAGGTTTTCCAAAGAGGCTTTACTAATGTGGGAAGCCCTACCCTGAACATGGGCAGTACCTTTCCATGATCAAAACTTCCAGAACGAATAAAAAGGAAAAGGTAATGAGTACTAGCATTCATCTTTCTCTGCTTCCTGGCATGCATGTGTATAGGCAACTACCCATGCATGGCATCCTTACAGTGGCCAGAAATTGATTTGGGTGTCTTCCTCTATCACTCTTCACCTTAATTTCTGAGACAAGGTCTCTCACTAAACCCAGAGCTCCGTGTTTTGGCTAGACTAGCTGGCCAGCAAGCTCCAAGGATTCTCTTCTCCTCCCCTCGCACCCTAATACTGGGTAACAGGCACAGGCAATAAACAGGCATGGGCAGTCAAAACCAGGCCCTGATGCTTGCATAGCAAGCACTACCAATTGAACTACATGTATCTCCCAGCTTCTTTTCCAGTGATTCTAATGTGAGCTCAGTGGTACAAAATTGGCTTTACTCTTAACTCCCGTATCACTGTTTGCATGTTTATATTAACAAATTCTCTGCCTACAATATCTTCCCAATTACTTTGGGGCAGATGTACCACATAGTGGACCCATTCCTAAATGTCTTCAACACTATCTTTTTTTCCTTAGCTGACTCTTTCCACTTCTCTTATTGAGTAAAATTCACAGTGGTAGTACACACCTTTAATCCCAGCACTTGAGAGACAGAGGCAGGCAGATTTCTGAGTTGGAGGCCAGCCTGGTCTACAGAGTGAGTTCCAGGACAGCCAGGACTACACAGAGAAACCCTGTCTCAAAAAACCAAAAAAAAAAACAAAAAACAAAAAAAAACAAAAAACCCACAAATTTTACTGTAAACAGTGGCAAAAAAGAGGCTCACAGAAAGAAAACACAGGACAGGGTGTTAAAACTTACCATACACACCTGCAGAAGTAGAATTGTTCATGGTAGAAGGTCCGTTAATGACACCAGAAGAAAGAAGCTCATCAGATCCCCGCTGAAAAGCAAAATTAGCATTCAATTAATAAAGCAAATTTTAAAATAATGGTTTATATTTACTATTAAATTTGTCAAAAGTATTATTTATTTAAGTATAAAGATATTTAAGAAGATTGGGAGCAAGCTGTGTGGTAAGGAAAAATTACAAGTAGATGCCTATCAATGTAGTTATTAAAGAAAAAGGCAAAACGCTGGGGACATCGTTTTGCAAATACCTCTGACAATTCTAATTGTTCAGTGCTTGAAGTACTAAACTGTATTTAGGAAACTACATTCTGACAGTTTTTATTTACATGCAAATAATTTAAGATCCTAATAATCTTGACTTTTAATACTCATTTCTAAAAATAGAGCTACAAGGACACCACTGGTCAAAGTTTTTAAAATTATTATTTTCATATCATTAATCCTAAAAACTATCTTTAGTGTATACTATCTCTTAAGCAAATATGTTTTTAGAAATTTACTTCTTTATGGTTAAGAGAGAAGAGCTTGTCTCCTGGTGCTGGGGATTTAACCAGGCTGGGCAAACAGGATTCAGCTCCAGCCTTACACTTTGGCTTTTCTGAGATAAGAGTCTTGTCACATAGCCATGACTAAGTGATGATCTATGTTCTTGCCTCAGCCTTCTGAGTACAAGGACTGCAGGATGAGCCACCACACCTGTTCAAGCAAGAGTTCTGTCCTATTTGAATATCTGAATACTCAATGATAAAATATATCAGATAAGCTTTTTCATTATGATCCTAATACAGATAATCAAGGTTACAAAAGGATAATAAATATGAAATAAAAGGCAAAACCAATATACTTCTAATCAATTTTGTTCATCCTGGTGAATAAAAAAAAAGTATTTTGGTTCACTGGGTGATAAAACTGAATCTTCAAACAACTATATAAATTTTAGAATAATACTACCACAAATACTTTCATTCTAAACTTACGTGGGGTGGGTGGGTGGCGGCGAACGCCTTTAATCCCAGCACTTGGGAAGCAAAGGCAGGTGGATTTCTGAGTTCGAGGCCAGCCTGGTCTACAGAGTGAATTCCAGGACAGCCAGGGCTATACAGAGAAACCCTGTCTCGAAAAAAACCAATAGATAAATAAATAAAATAAAATAAAACAAAAACAAAAACAAAAAACCACCAACTCTTCCCTTGGGCCCACAAGGTAACTAACTAAAATCCTGGTATCTCTCCTCTCACTTTGCAACTATACTCCTTAACTCTGCACTTAGGAATGTTAATCACTACCTAGGAAAAAGGTAATATCTAACTAGCCTCTTTATTTCACTTCAAGGCTCAAGGAACAAAAATAAGAGTACCTGAGGCACCTTATTGTCAGCTTTTTATAATGTCCTATTCCAGATCCCCTCAAAATGTTGGAAGGTCTCCAATGTCCTAAACCTGCAGTCACCAAGAAGTCCAGAAACATAGAACCTCACACGACAAATATGACCCAAATGAGGGCAACTGTCCATAATGGGAAGGCAGTGCTCTGGATCACGGCTAATCTGAGAAGCAGCTTGTCCCCTAGAATTTTAAGAACTCCTTCTGACCATGCAGAACCAGAAAAGAAACAATGAACAGACAGACTACACCTAGATCAGCAGTGCTTAGCTACATACCTCATGCCCACACACCACCGTGCTTCCTCTATGGACTTTAGTACAACAAAGATGGACACGGATTGGGGACCCTCTTTATGTTTCTCTTTCTAGTGCATGTTAATTAAATTCCCTTTCTCTGCTTTTCACAATTATTCATTTCTTTCCCACACAATTAGGACCAGTAGCTGGGCCCAGCCTGTTGAGACAGTTCTAAAATTCTTATCATCTGATACACACTTTAAAGTTAAATTTTGTTATTTAGAGTAAAATAACAAGTGAAAGAAAATATGTTTGTGTGTATAATCAACAAAGCATTCATAACCTTAAAAACCTTTATAAAATTTTAAAAAATGTAAAAAAACAAAACACAAGAAATGAGAATAAGAGTTAAGATACAAATGAAAGAAAATAAGCAGCATTTCACCAAGTGGCAATAGACTGTGTGACCACTGTCTAGTACCTGTACTTTGTCCTTTCCTGTGAAAAGATCACCCTCTTCCATTCACATGGCCCCATGACTTCCAATGCCTGGCTTGGGAGAACAACTTTCTGCCTCACTGACATTGAGCATAGTTTTGTGACAGGCTTTGGCCTCTGGAGCATGGACACAAAATATTTAACCTAAGCACAGGATAGCTGTTTTGTTGGTTTTAGTTTTTTTGCTTTCACTCTATAACAAGAATATGTCCCACACAAGAACAAGTCTTTACTCTAAAGCCCAATTTCTAGCACAGGAATTAAGTAAAGCCACACACATTGTAAATAAAGACGAAACATTTTTCTAACATTATAGCCATCAACATAGGAAAACAAGTTTACTCTTACTGGTTACTGGGACACATAAGTTAAGACCCTAACAGAATACCATCGTGTGAAGAAAGGTAGCAAAATGGAGCACTAGTTAAGGCAGAGCAATAAAACTCTTAGAATTACATGAGACTTAGCTGGATATGATTTAATGGGAATATAATATTGGTACAACTTGTAATACTATTCAACCTATGAAAGACAAACATGAATATCTAAAGGATCCCTGTGACCTGCCACTATGCACACACCCAAGATATGCTTACTTATACACAATTAGACATAAGGATATTCCCAGAACATTATTCATACTAGAGCAGCTGAAAACAACCACGTGTCATCAATTACAGAATAAATCTTTATAAATACATGCAATTATTTATTAAAAATATAAACTACTATCCCACAGAACAAAGTAATCTCAAATATTAAGAAGCTACCACAAAGGATACACTCTTGTGTTAGGATTATCATTACTACTTTATGTGATGTATATGTGTGCAAGGGAGTCCGTTCTCTCCTCGAAGACAACAAGAATGTTTAGCAGGAGGATAAAGAGTGAATCATGGGTAAACAATTAACAGCATGGCCAGGCGGTCTTAACAGAATAAAAAATGAGCCATCATGTGGCAGGTGTGGAAGAGGGGTTAAGACTACATCAACAGTCTCCTTAGAAACACACAGGCAGTTTACATAAGTCCAGCAATTTCCTGTGGACTTGTTAGCTTTCTGACTACGTCAACACATAAGTCAGCTTCATTTGCTTCAAGCATCAATTATTGAAGCTCCCTCCGACTGACAAACTAAATATACAGGGCCAACAAAGCAAAGGAATACTGTGATTAAGTAGTACAAATGTTTTGTTATCAAATTTTATGGGAACTGGTTTTATTTGCAATTCAAGAAAGAATATTAATATGATTAAAAGACAATCTGTCAACCGAGGAAATCCATTTAAGTAAAATTTAAGATTTTGAAACTAAACCAAAAATCTAAATTCCAATCAGATATAACATACACATGAAATTCTAGGATAAGTTATCACTTCTTTTACCTATCAAAAGGGAAAGAAACTAAAAAAAAAATTCTTAAATCTCTAGGATTCTTTCTTTAAATGGACATACTCTTGAAATATTGAAATAAATACCCAAGTACAAAATCAAAACAAAATTTCTAGCAGATGGACTAACAACCTTTTGTGAAACTTTCCAGAATAAAAATTTCATTTGCGGCCGGGCGGTAGTGGCACACACCTTTAATCCCAGAGCTTGGGAGGCAGAGGCAGGCGGATTTCGGAGTTCGAGGCTAGCCTGGTCTACAGAGTGAGTTCCAGGACAGCCAGAGCTATACAGAGAAACCCGTCTCGAAAAACCAAAAAAAAAAAAATTTTTTTTTGTCATTTGCCTGATCTTAGTAATCTGTTCCATAAACAGAAATAAAGTGTTATTATGCAGTGTTACCCTATTACATCTATATCATTAGTTGCCTAGAAGATGTGTCTAATTGTATTTCCCCTTTTCCCTTCTCTGTCATTCCTAGCCAGGGTCCTGGATCTTGTCCTGTTACCTGCTTGGCCCTGGTCTAGCCCTATTGATTGCTCTCCTTTATAACTTCCTTCACAGAACTTACAACTTTTTTCATGTACTCTATGTTAAAACCACACACACACACACACACACACACACACACACACACACACACAAAACATCCTTGCTTAAATAATTCAGTGCAGTGGTTTTCAACTTTCCCAATGCTGTCTTCTTTTAATACAGTTTGTCATGCTATGATGATCCTCATAAAATTATTTCCCTTGCTATTTCATAACTGTAGCTTTGCTGTTAGGAATCAAATATTTTTAGATATGTAAGTTTTCCAAGGGACTAGGTTTTCACAGCATAGCCCTGTCCTATAACTCACTCTGTAGACCAGGTTGGCCTTGAACTCGAGATCTGCCTACCCTTTTGTCTTCTAAGTGCTAGGATGAAAGGCATACAACACCACTCTCCAGCTTTATTTCTACTATTTCTTAAGTTTTCTTAGTTTTACTTATCCCATTGCAGTCAGAGAAAACTCTAACGTGAAGTTCTTCCGTCTTTTAGATTATCTTGTAGCCTCTGTCTCTTATAGCACATGCAGAGGAATACACACTCTACAGGTGCTGGGTGGCGTGTTATCTCAATGTCTGTCAGATGCACTTGTTCTGTAGTACACCTTATCTCTGATGCTTCCCTGGTGATTTCTTTTGAGATGATCTGTTCATTAAAATGAATATAGGACGAAGTCCCAAACAACACTGTATTAGAGCCTACTCTTTCATAATGAGTAATGTCTGCTTTATATAAAGGAGCGGCCCCATAATTAAGTACCTATTTTTTAAAAAATATTTATTAATTTATTTATTTTATACATGTGAGTACACTGTAGCTGTCTTCACATACACCAGAAGAAGGCATCAGATCCCATTACAAATGGTTGTGAGCCACCCTGTGGTTGCTGGGAACTGAACTCAGGACCTCTGAAAGGGCAGTCAGTGCTCCTAATCCCTGAGTCATCTCTCCAGTCCATAAATACATATTTATAACTATAATTCTAGCTTGCTAAAACTACTTCATCTTTATAGAGTGACCTGCATCTTCAGTTTTTAATTTAATGTGTGTTTTCTCTACTCACTTTTTGGTGTTTGCTTGTGAAAAGTATCTTCTTTGATCCTTTCACTTTTAGTTTTGTGTGCCTTCACTAATGAACTGAGTTTCTCACAAGCAGCATACGAACTGATCCCACATGCCTTTTTTTAAAAATTTACATCTTTTAGCTGAAAAAGCCTTATATTCAAGGTTATTACTAAAATAAGGTTATTACTAAATGGTCTTGCTATTCTGTTAAAATACTTTTGGTTATTTTTTGGTTTTCTCTAAAAGATTGATTTTTTTTTTTTTGAGCTTCATACTTTCTTAAATTTTCATTTATTACAGCTAATTTAGTGGTAGCAAATTCCCTTGGCTTTTGTTGTCTTGGAAAGTATGTCTTTTTCAATTCTAAAGAGTAACTCTAGTGGGTACAGTAATCTTAGGTGCTCTTCTGTACCCTCCTCAGGACTTTGAATATATTACATCATTTGACTCTATCCTATATGGTTTCTCCAGAGACATCTGTTAGGAGTTTAATAGAACTTCCCATTATGAATTTTTCTGGCTACACTCCCTGCCCCCATGGTACTTGTATCAAACTGAGAACTTTATACAAGCCAGCCAAGTGCTCTACCACTAAGCTATATGCACAAACTAACTTGACACCTTTTTTCTTGCTATTTTTAGAATTCCCTTTATCTATTTCTTTTGATGGATTCACTATAAGCCTTAGAGAGAATCTTTTAAAAAGAATCAAGTCTATAAAATCCTTTGAGCCTATTAGATCTGGAAAGCTATGTCTTTCCTAGACTTTTTGAGATGAGGTCATTCTGTGGAACTTTCTATACAGGATGTTAATTCTCAAACTGGCTGTGGTAGTTTGAATATGCTTGGCCCATGAGAAATGACACTAATAGGAGGTATGGCTTTATTGGAGGAGGTGGCCTTGTTAGAGGAAGTAAGTCACAGTGGAGGCAGGGCTTTGAGGTCTCATATATATGCTCAAGTCTGGCCAATGTCATACTGTCCCCTTCTGCTGCCTTCTAAACAAGATTTAGAGCTCTTGACTACACCAGCACAGTCTGCTGCCATGCTTCCCACCATAATAATAATGGACTAAACCTCTGAAATAGTAAGCCAGCCCCAATTAAATGTTTCTCTTTATAAGAGTTGCCTTGGGGGTTGGAGAGATGGCTCAGCAGTTAAGAGCACTGACTACTCTTCCAGAGGTCCTGTGTTTAATCCCCAGGGACCACATGGTGGCTGGCAACCATCTGTAATGGGATCCAATGTTCCCTCTTCTAGTGTCTGAAAACAGCTACGGTGTACTCCCAACATATAAAATAAATAAATCTGTAAAAGGAAAAAAAAGAGTTGCCTTTGTCATGGTGTCCCTTCACAGCAATAAAACCCTAACTAAGATATTAGCAACCCTCTTGCCTCTGCCACAGGAATTCTGAAAAAAACAGGTGTGCACTACCATACCTGGCCACCTTTGAGCTTTAATAGTGTATCTTTACTGTTTGTCAATTCAGCATTACCTCTTGATTCTGTGAAAAACAAAACTGTTAGAGGTAGTAATCTCCCTGCCTCTTCCACAGGTTTACCCCTTTTATTATTATAATTGTCACATTCTGCTAGGCAATTACAGGCTCTGTCCATTCCTGTGGTGACTAAAGGCTGACTCAAAGTTGAAAATCAAGAAACAGTACTTTTTAAACTATGTAATTATTATTAAGAAATCATATTCCCGATACAGCTCATTTTCTATTCTATGGTCCAGTGTCACAACCTTGTATTAACTTGAAGACAAAAATTGTTCCTAGATTTAAGATCAAATGCGTTATTACGGTCCTATCTAATATCCTAACACCAACTCAGTCTAATTTGATCTGTTAACCATCATTTTCTTACCCTGTTTGTTGAGATTTCCATGACATCTCTAATGACCTTAGTTTTGGTTTTGCTTATACTCTTGTCCTATATCATAACAACTTTTATTTCAAGCTTTCCATGATGTTATTCATCTCACCAAGATATCCTTGTTCAAATCTAGAATTAGTGCTTTCTAACCATTCTAGACAACCGCCTAGCAAAGTCTTTTTGCTGCTCTTCTGGGAAGGCTCAATGCTTTTTAAAAACCTTTTCCTGAGTTCTTAGTTTCTTTTTCTGTTTTGCTTAAGTGTATCCCTAAATAACTAAAAACAAGGTAAAGTTTCTATGCCCATGCATATGTGAGAATTCTAATTATACAAAGGTCATTTAACTGACTGCAATGCTGGGTTAAAATTACTTTCTTAAGAAAATTATAAAGAGTTCCTGTTTTCATTGAGCATGTAGTGGTACTGCTAAGTTTCCAGTCTGACCTTCAGTCAAATCAAACCTTCATTTATTTTCTACAGTATAATCTAAATTTTTAATAAATCCCTCTTAGAAACTAAGAAACTAAACATACAAAAATATGACAAGAGGGAACAAGTGAGAGCCAGTAACCTGTGCTAACAGAACAGATGTACTGAACTGGAGACCCAGACACACAGCTAGGAGCAAGCATTTACAGAAGCAGACATTTTGGGATTCAGTTATAACTAAGTGGTAGAGAATTTATCTTGCGTGCACAAAGAGGGGCAGCATACCGCAGATCCTGTATCGGGTTGGTAAGCTTATCTGTCAAGGGCCAACATTCAGCTACACTGCTGCATGAATAAAAAGTAACCATACACAACACAGAAATGAGCCACTCTATTCCAGTAAAATATAGACGTCAAGATTTAGAATTCATCCATTCTTCACTTGTCGTGAAATACTAATCTTATTTTTTAACACTAACATATATAAAAACTATTTTAGCTTACAAGACATATAAAAACAGTGACAGTGAGTAATTAGCCCTTCAGCCCTAGTTTGCTCATTCCTATATTAGTTCGTTAAGGACGTCTGAATTTCACCCAAAGGAATCTACTGAGACTATCTGAGCAACAAGTAAGCAAAAAGCAGGCTACAATAAGGACTGTACTCCAGGCTACTGGAGCTAAACAATGGAAAGAAAAAAGACAGGCAAGAAGAAAGGAAGAAACTAGGAAGAGAAAGAGAAGAAATAAATTAGAAATAGTAACAAAAAATAGATTGTATTTAAATATTAAAAATTTTTAAGTACGCAATAATCCATGGGTTAAATAGAAAATTAGAAAAAGAGGAAACTGTAAAGTATTTTGAAATAATGAAAATATTAGTCAATAATGTGAAACCTCAAAGCCATTTTCAACAACTTATAGAGAGCTTATCTCAACAACTTATAGAGAGCTTATCTCAAAATAAAATTTAGGGGGTTGGGGGGAACAGTGCTCAAACGAGCGGGAGTACACTCAGGACTTAAGAGAGGTAAGTAGCACTTGGAGCTTCTTGGCTCAGCTCCCAGTTGAGAAAGCTGGGAGGAATAAAGTATAAAAAAAATCTCTAAACTACTGACTATAAAAGAAAAGTTGCATGGCTTTACAGCTGAAAAGACCAGCAATCACCTTAAGAGAGTTAAGAGAAAAACAGACACGGACAGGGGAATGAGAACCAAATGGGAAATGTTCACTCAAAGGGGGCTGGTGAGGTGGCTCGGAAGTAAAGATGAGTGATGCAAGCCTGACATCTGAGTTCCATCCCTGGAGCCCCTGTAAGGGTAGAGGAGGACAACTGACCCAGAAACACTGTCCTCTGGCCTCAACATACTCACCCTACCACAGTAATAAATTATTTTAAATTAACTAAACGGGTAAAGGGTGTATACATTATTTGTACTATTCTTGTGATTGTCCCTTAAATTTATAATCTAATACAAAATGAAATTTACATTAGTGCATGCCTACGTATGGTGTGTATATGTATAATACATTAATTTTATGACTAAAATGAGCCTCAAATTCCCCTGTAAGCAGTTCAGATACATTTGTTTCCATAATGGTTATCTAGGTAGTCTGATAATTTCACCGTAAATTTTAAAATGAAATTTAAATGTCCTAGAACAGCTGAAGCAGTTTTGATACATAACCATTTAGAGGAGCTACTCCACATGGTTTTGGGATATATTACATTCTTGCTATTATTGGGTACATGTGATAAAAACATAAGAAGACACAAATCAAGCAGAAATAACCCAACTCACATGTGGTAAATTCATTTCTAACAATGGTGTCCAATACTTCAGCCTAGAAATTTCTTTCAACAAACAAATGAGAAAATCTTCCTTTATATCCCCAGAATAAACAGCTTCTGTTCTGTTTTTTTGTTTTTAAATTGTTTTTAAATTCACGGTTTCACCATGTAAGCTTAGCTGTCCTGATCCTCTCTACGTAGATAAGACTGGCCCTAAACCCAAAGAGATTCTCCTGCCTCTGCCTCCCAAGTGATAGGATTAAAAAGGCATGTGTTCGGGCTGGAGAGATGGCTCAGCGGTTAAGAGCACTGACTGCTCTTCGAACATCCTGAGTTCAAATCCCAGCAACTACATGGTGGCTCACAACCATCCGTAATGAGATCTGATGCCCTCTCCTGGTATATCAGCTACAGTGTACTTATATGTAATAATAAAAGACTCTTTAAAAAAAAAAAAAAAAAAAAAAGGCATGTGTCACCACATCCAGCCCTAGAGTATTTATCAAAGAATTCAAACTGTTGGGCTCTCCTGTGAGGGAGTTTTCTTTTCTTTTCTTTTTTTTTTTTTTTGAGACAGGGTTTCTCTGTATAGCCCTGGCTGTCCTGGAACTCACTTTGTAGACAAGGCTGGCCTCGAACTCAGAAATCCGCCTGCCTCTGCCTCCCAAGTGCTGGGATTAAGGCGTGCGCTACCACTGCCTGGGAAGAGGGAGTTTTCTTAAACAGATCTGAAGCAGGAAGACCTATGGTAACTGGGCCACAGCAGTTTTCTTCCGACTACTTGGCCTCACTGACAAATTCATCTATTCTGTCTCTATGCGAATGAAAACCAACAGCTCTCTAGGAATCCACCCTACCCCTAATACCAAGCACCAGATTGGGATCGCAGGGACACTTAGCCTTCTAAATTATACAAATATCAGACTCTCACTTTCTGTCATGTTACAGTCATTGTTGGACTATCCAGTCCATATCTGTAAGCCAAATGATAAATTCACATATATGCTTATATATTCATTTTAGCAGTTGTTCCTTTAGAGACCCCTGACTAATGCATTCCTACACTAATGTGTAGTAAACTACTTAATCCAAAGAAAAGCATTTCCTCAGACTCTATCCCCTGCTAGTCTTCCTGGATCACCTATGGGGGTGTGGGGAATTTAAGACAGCATAGAACAAGGACATACGTCCATTAAAAGCTGAAATGTGCCGGGCAGTGGTCGCCCACACCTTTAATCTCAGCACTTGGGAGGCAGAGGCAGACAGATTTCTGAGTTCGAGGTCAGGCTGAGTTCCAGGACAGCCAGGGCTATACAGAGAAACCTTGTCTCGAAAACAAAAACAAAAACAAACAAACAAAAGATGAAATGTAAGGACATACAGAATGCATCCCTTCTCAAAATCTTACCATGTCACAGGCCTCCACTGTAACAGCAATGGATTACACCTGAAAGAGCTGCAGGGTTATTCTCTAAAGAAAGGACTCAAATAAGAATAATGGGGAAACTGAAGCTTTGGGCACTAAAGCACATACCAAACCCAGCCCAACACCTAGACAGATTAGCATAAAACCCATTCCATAAGGACCTTTTGCCTCCAAATTTCTGTTCTGCTATATTGTATCTGGCTTTCTATTAAGTAAAAGTCACTTTAAGAGGTAAATAATATAAACACAGACAGGCATTAAACCCCTGAACAGAGTCATGCAGGAAAGTTGGGGGGTTGGGGGAGAGGAGCTGGAGAGATGGCTCAGTAGCTAAGCGCACTGACTGCTCTTCCAGAGGTCCTGAGTTCCAATTCCCAGCAACCACATGGTAGCTCACAACCATCTTAATGGAATCCAATGCCTTCTCTGGTGTGTCTGAAGACAGCTACAGTGTATGTACTCATATACATAAAATAAATATGTCTTTTAAGAAAAAAAAGTCTTTGGGTTTTTTTGTTTTTGAAACACGGTTTCTTACCTGCCTTTTGCCTCCTCGTGCTGGAATTAAAGGCACATACCACCATGTCCAGCTAGGACAAAAACCTTTAAAACTAGATGCCATGGTGTATATACACAGACACAAATGTTAACAAAAAAATTAAATCTGTCATGGGTTCATTAATAGACTAGATATTCCTTAAGAAAAAAAAAATCAGCTGGGCATGGTGGCGCACGCCTTTAATCCCAGCACTTGGGAGGCAGAGGCAGGCGGATTTCTGAGTTCAAGGCCAGCCTGGTCTACAGAGTGAGCTCCAGCACAGCCAGAGCTATACAGAAAAACCCTGAAAAAAAAAATCAATAAACTTGACGGTATTTCAGTAGGCGCAGTAGGTACAAGCTCAGTCCTAGAATACACTCCCAGCCCAGTACTGCAGAAGGTAAAGAAAAGGAATGCAGTAGAATTCCCAAACTGAAAAGCTGAGTGAAAATAAACCACAAAACCCCAGAGCATCCAATAATGTGTGACAATTTCAAATAAGTAACAGAGACAAAAGCCAAAATGTTCAAAAGGGGAAAAAAAAATGGTATATGTGTGTATATACACATACTTACATATAATGGGGATACATGCAAGGGGATAGAGGGAGGAAACAGCGGTATCCTTTAACCTCAAAAAATTTTAAAATAGTTTTTAAAATGTAACAAGAAAAGGTTAACAGTAGGGCTCCATAGTACATTCTATATGCCCAGCTACAGAGGAAACTAAACTAGAAAGACCCAAGAACCATTCTGAGGCATAATATGTAACATAACAAGACTGAGACAGACAGACAGACAGACAGACAGACACACACACACACACACAGAGAGGTGGGGGAAAAATGGAAAGAAAAAAAGGAACAAAGATGTGTAATTTTCCATAGTTAGTGATTTATATCAATCTACAAATTATAGCTCCAGGAAGCTAAGAGGTTACCAATGTAGATAAAAACCAAAATTAAACTTATACTTCAGCATATTGTTCAAACTATAGAAAACTAGACAAAGAAAATCTTTGAGGAAGGAGAAATAAGTGTACTAGGTCTATACATACAGAGCACTAAGAATACAATAACAATTACAAAGTTTCATCAGAAGCATAATAAAAAGACTGAAATATTTAATGTGTTAAAGAAAAGGAGGAAAGAGCCAATGCCAAATTCTTAGTACAGGAAGTACCTTTCACAGTAAAGGAATTAAATATGCCAGGTGCTGGAACTATACATAGCTTATCTACAGAATATCCAAGGCCCTCTAAGTTCAATCCCCAACATTGCCTCCACACAACCCAGTATGATAGGATGTACCAAAACTAAGAGACTCTATTGTTAGTAGGATGTCTGTAAGAAAAGAAGTTATCTGAGGAAGCAGAATTTCATTCTGATTATTGAACAGGAAGTTGGATCTTTATGAAGGAAATCAATAAAGGTAAAATAAAATCGTTTAATTTAATCACTATCAGGGGTGGAAAGATGCCTCGGTGTTTAAAAATGTTTATTTCTCTTGCAAAGAACCTGGGTTCTGTTCTCAGTATACACATGGCAACTCACAACAGTCTGTAATTTCACCCACTTCTTCTGATCTCCACAGACTCCTGCACATACATGGGGCACAAACTCACTCTCAGACATGCACACATAAAACATTTTCAATATAATTATGCTATAATAACAGCTCTAAAGTACAGGATGATAATACATATGCTTAAGAGAACTGAAGGTTAGTGAGGTCATAAACGGCAGAAAAGAACTGAGACTGCTGTTTCATTGTACCTACAGTATACATGAAGCAATATAATGATTTTGGAAGCTGTACTTACATGAGTTATAACTGCATATGTTAACTACAAGGCAACTTACAAAGAAAATGTTTACATAATATAGAACTAATTAATATGCTGAGTGAGAAAACTTGAGTCAAATACATGTTCAACTAGCATAGGAGAAGGGACTAGATGTGGTGGAGAATTTCTGTAAGCCTAGCTATTCTGAAGGCTAATGTGGGAAAATTAGAAGTTGGAGACCAGCCTGAAACTTAGCAATACTTCATTTCAAAAGCAGAACAAAAAAGAAATAAAAATCTGAAGAAAACAAGTACAATGAGCAAAAAGTTATGAAGATGGTATGTGTGGCAGCTGATGTACACTGTCAATCTATCTGGATGTGAAAGCATCTAGAATATACACTTTGAATGTGTGTAGGAGGGTGTGTCCAGAAGTTTAACTGAGGTGAAGAAAATATCCTGATAAGTGGAATCATCTCAGGTACTGGAATCCCAGACGGACGAAAAGAGAAAAAGAAGAAAGCCAGCTGAGTACCAACATTTACCTTTCTGCTCCCTGACTATGTGACCTGACCTCAAGCTCCTGCCTCCATGCCCTTCCCACAATTATGGTCTGTACGCTCAAACTATGCACCAGTGTAAACCTTTTCTCTCCTCCTTAAGGTCATAGCAACAAGAAAAGTAACTGATACACTTACACTTATTCAACTACACTAATGTGGTTGGTCAGTCTACTTACATCAATTAAAAGACCATCAGAATCTGTGGGTGTGAAAGTGTTAATCATAATTCCAACACTTGAGAGGCAGAAGCAAGCAGACTTCTGAATTTGAGGACAGCCTAGTCTACACAGAATTCCAGGATGCCAGGGCTACACAGAGATATAGTGAGACCCTGTCTCAAAAGATAAATTTAAAAAGATAATCAAACATACTTTAAGAAAAACAAGTGAGTTCCAGGACAGCCAAGGTTATATAGAGACCTTGTCTCAAAAACAACAACAAAAGCAAACCAAGCAGCTGTATTTTGGGGACTGATGAAACTGCTCAGTGGGAAAGGCACTGGTCACTAAGTTTGACAACCTGGAGTTTGGACCTCTGGACTCAAAAGAGAGGAAGGTAAGACCAATTCTAGCAAGATGCTTTCTGACCTCCACTCACATGCTGTGGCATATGCACATACAATTATATAAGTACATAAATAAATGTCATTTTTTTAAAAAACTATATTTTGTCTTTTAGAAACACTGAAGAAAGCTGGGCAGTGGTGGCGCACACCTTTAATCCCAACACTTGGGAGGTAGAGGCAGGCAGATTTCTGAGTTCGAGGCCAGCCTGGTCTACAGAGTGAGTTCCAGGACAGCCAGGGTTACACAGAGAGACCCTGTCTCTGAAAAGAAACACTGAAGCGTTTGTGGTCGTGGCACATACCATTAATCATAACACTTAGGAGGCAAAGGCAGGCAGAGATCAGCCTGGTCCTCAGAGCTAATTCCAAGACAACTAGGGCTGCACAGGAAAACCCATCTTGAAGAAAAAAAAAAAAAGAAAGAAATAGAAAAGGTTAAAGACTTAAGGGTGGCCAGGAAATAAGGGAGAGAGGAAGAATGGGAGGGATGGAGGGAAGAAAAGAAAAAAATTAAAAGAAAAGACTTAACAGATGGCTTGGAAAGATTCAGGGATTGAGCAGTTGTTCTCTGAGGTTCACCTCCCAGTTCCCACCCATATGGTACCTCACAACCGTCTGCAACTCTAGGACAGTGGTTCTCAACCTGTTGGAGGTCAAACTACCCTTTCACAGGAGCTGCCTAAGGCCATCAGAAAACACTAATATTTACTTTACAATTCATAACAATAACAAAATTATAGTTATGAAGTAGCGATGAAAATAATTTTATGGTTGGGGTCACTACAACATAAGGAACTATATTAAAGGGTTGCAGCCTTAGGTAGGTTGAGAACCACTGGATATATTTGTTAAGAGAGGAGATACTACACTAGAATAAAGGATAGTGTTAAAAGGCCACAGACTGGTAGCATATGCCTTTAATCCCAGCACTCGGGGAGGCAGAGGCAGGTAGATCTCTGAATCTGAGGCCAGCCTGGTTTACTGAGTGAGTTCTAGAGAGTTACACAGAGAAACCCTGTCTCAAAACAAAACAAAACAACAACAACAACAACAACAACAAAAGGACTTCACAGAATTCCCCACCCCAAAGTGAACAGCTGGACAGTACATAGAAGAATACTAATAAATATCAGTACCAGCCATCAAATCAATAACAATGTTGCAAGTACAATAAAATATTACTGATACTAGTTACACCCTTTAGATACCTAAAAGTAAAAAAGAACAGCACCAAAGGTTGCAAAGGGTGGAAGACAACCTGAGTTCTAATATAGATGAGACTGGGAGATCAGGCATATTCAAGGTAATATGACCAAAGATGTGAGCTAGAATATAAGCAGACTGTGTAAAGTGCATACACTTTAGAAAATGGTTCAACAGCTCAACTAGGCTCTTCATCATTATAATGAAATACTTGAGACAACTAATTTAAAAGAGAAGAGTTTGCTCAGTTCATAGTTCTGGGGGTTCCAGCCCAAGATCAAACAGATAAACTGCTATAAGAAGTCAGGTAGAAATGGTAGTTTGTGAATGAGAGACAAATAGTTCACCTAAAGTCCAGAAAGCAAAGGGAATGCTTTCCAGAGGGAAGTGCCAACATCCCACAATCTCATGGAAACCTAAAACTTTCCTGGGAAACTAAACCTACTAAAAGTTTCTATTAATTCCCCAAAATACTGCCCTGCAGAGTAAGCCTTTAACATCCAGATCTTTGAGGAACATTCAAGATGATCCAAACAATATTGAACAGTTTCTGATAAATCTATATGTCCTATCATCCTGCACTTCTACTCCTGGGCTTAGAAGATCGATATACAACAGTATACTAAAGACTTATACACAGGGATAGAGAAGTAGCTGAGTGGCTAAGAGCACTGGCCGCTCTTCCAGAGGTCTAGAGTTCAATTCCCAGCAACCACATGGTGGCTCACAACCATCTATTATGGGGTCTGATGCCCTCTTCTGCCATGCAGGCATAAATGCAAACAGAGAGAGCACTCATCAATAAATAAATAAAATAAATAAATAAATACACACACACACACACACACACACACGCACGCACACATTCACAGAAGCTTTATTTGTAATATTCCCAAGCTGGAAAGAAAACTCAAATGCCTATCAACATGAGAACATTTTTTAAGACACAATAAAAAATAGAAATAAAAGAATTCACTACTATACAACAACAACACAGTAAAATTCATTTTGCTAAATACAACAGCAATACAGGAGAACTTATACTCTATGGTTCTCTTCATATGAGATACAGGTAAAACTAATCTCTGTCAATGAAAACTGGAACAGTTGGGCTGACTAGATGGCTCAGCGGATAAGAGCACTGACTGCTCTTCCAAAGGTCCTGAGTTCGGATCCCAGCAACCACATGGTGGCTCACAACCACCCGTAATGAGATCTGACACCCTCTTCTGGTTCGTCTGAAGATAGCTACAGTGAACTATGCTAGAAAGAGCGGGGCCAGCAGAGGTCCTGAGTTCAATTCCCAGCAGCCACACACATGATAGCTCACGATCATCTGTACAGCTACAGTGTACTCATACACATAAAATAAATAAAATAAATCTTTAAAAAAAAAAACAAGACAGAAAATCGGAACAGTTGTCTAGACTATATCTGGAAAGAGATAACAGGGATCTTTATCAAGCAGCATTCTATTGTTTTGATTAGAGTGTTAAAATTTGTCAAACTTTATTGAATGGCATTCTAGATAAATAACATCTCATTTTAAAAAATTGTAGCCAAGGTCTTTCATATTTCCAATAGTGAAGCATAACAGTAAGCAAACTTTTTCTGTAAAGGACCAGGAGGTGAATACATTATGCTTTGCAAACTGAGACCACTCTATTCAGCTCTGTTAATATAATGTGAAAGTAACCACAGACAATATTGAAACAAATAAGCATGACTATGTCCCAATAAAACTACTTAAATATAAATAGGTGGCAAGCCAGATGTGCCCATGGGCTGCTGCTTGTTAACTCCCAATGTCTAGCATGGAGAAAACTGACCTTCAAAATTAACTTTGATATGCTATATTGTTCTTTTCTACATTGCAGTCATGACAGTTATTGGAAGCCAATTGCCATCCTTTCTAAACATGTGTTTTCCTATACTCAACTATTCACTAAAAATAGAAAAGATTATGACAGTTATGGAAAACCAAAATAAACAGAAATATAAGAAATGTGGCCTTGAGATTTTTAGTAGCCAGCTAATACTACTGAATGCATAAGCTGGAAGTTTAAAATGCACTTTGGCTCTCAGAAAAGGCCATTACCTACAATGCTGTCATGGATTTATGTGGTATATTAAATCCCTAAAATGAATGCCATAGTACTCTTCATCACCAGATTGTGTCTTCATTTAAAAGGACTCACTGCTCACTACTTTTCAATGAGTCAATGATATATATACATGTGTGTGTGTGTGTGTATCTTGTACAGACATATAATATACGCATACAGATAGCCAGTCATGGTTGTGCATACCTGTGACCTTAGACATTGGGAGACTGAAGCATTTCAGTCCAGTTTGGTTAACTTAACAAGACCATCTCAACAACCCAAAAACAAAAAATATTTCACAATGAGTTTCAAAAGCTAATCTTTTAATTTGGGCAATGTTAAAAAAAAGTAATACCCTGGGCAGGAGAGATGGCTCAGTGGTTAAGAGCACTGGCTACTCTTCCAGAAGTCCTGAGTTCACATTCCAGCAACCACATAGTAGCTCACAATCATCTATAATGTGATATGATGCCCTCTTCTGGCATGTAGATGTACATGTAGACAGAGCACTCATATACATAAAATAAATAAATCTTTTTTTTTAATTCCCCAAGCCAGGCAATGATGGTACATGACTTCAGTGACTGCATGACTGCACTTGGGAGGCAGAGGCAGCAGGTGTCTAAATTCAAGGCCAGCCTGGTCTACAGAGTTAGTTCCAGGACAGCCAAGCCTGCATAGAGAAACCATGTCTCAACAGACCCCCAAAGAAGCAATAATATAATCCCAGCACTTGGGAGGCAGAGGCAGGCAGATTTCTGAGTTCCAGGCCAACCTGGTCTACAGAGTGAGTGAGTTCCAGGACAGCCAGGACTACACAGAGAAACCCTATCTCGAAAAGCCAAAAAAAAAAAAAAAAAAGCAATAATAATACCCCACAAAGAACATTCAAGGTACATATCATGTTATGAATCCAAAAAACACCTGAAAATATATACATGTCTTCAATACAATTCCAATTGAAATACAAACTTTGGGTTCCAATACATGTGCCACATCACTGTGTTACAATCTGGCATTCATTCATTCATTTATCAAACATATGGAAATGATAGTAAAGAAAGCCTCACAAATGTCTTTTGTGACACGTTATAAAACACTTTAAAAGTGACTCAGTTTCCCTTGTTAAAATAATTACATTTATATGTAAAAGTATTTTAAATTATCTTTTGCAAAATCTAAATAACTGCTTAGGCTGGAGAGAGCACTTCCTACTCTTGCAGATAGATATCTTAGGTTCAGATTCCAGCTCCCATCCAGTCGCTCACAACCATCCTTAACTACAGTTCCAGATGGCCCTCTTATGACTCCCATAGACACCAGACACACATGTAACATATGCACAACACATATGCAGGAAAAACACTCATACACATAAAATTAATTTTAACTCATTTTAAATAAATACCTTTTTAATCCAGGAAAGTAAAATTAGGGAACAGTCTAAATTCCATTCTTGCTACTAATTAAAGCCATTAATTGTGTTGTTTTATTCAAACAGCAAACAAAGAAAACAAATATTGGCTTATTTTTCATATATTCTGAATGAAATGCAAGTCTTACTGATTCATTATTTGGTAATAACTAAATTTCCTTGGTGAGATCAAAGAAAGAACAATCTTGCCAGAAAGCACATATAATGAATATTTTATAGCACAATTCTAGTATTTCAATATACAGATGCAGAATAGATATATAATATATGTTTTTATAACATAAATAAATATATTAATACAAGCTGCCTATTGAATTAACTATTCAGCTTATCATCTCTTCAGAGCTGTTGCTTTCAAAATGGTTACTTCAAAAGATACAAACAGAAAACCAAATCTTGTATTCCTATCTGGTTCCTAAGCATAACATTTAAATTTTCTTTCATTTATTATGGATGAGTTTTCACCATAATAAAATAAGCATAATTCATTAACCTTAAAGTAGTATCTTTTTTAATTGTCTGCTGTATTTACATGCCAGATAAAAAGCCAGAATCACAAAACACATGTTCAAAGATCAAAACAATTCACTTAAATATCCCTTCTTCCACAGGCACCTTCAGACACACAGTTGAGGCCTTAAATTTCTAATCTGTGTATATATTATTCTTAAATGAGAAACTGACACACGGGAGGAGGCAGTTCCAGAAAAGGCTGCCTCCATTAATTTCCTATTCATAAACATATTCAGAGCCTGCCAAAGCAGGTCAACTCTACCTAACCCCCAAAGATAGTGCAATAGTTCTCAACTGTGCTAGTCTTAGACATCCCATCCTTTAACTTCTTGTTACATTTATTTCTTAAGAAATCATAGATTTCAAGCACTACCATCAGATCCTGTAACAGAAACAAAAACAGAACTAACAAAACATAGAGCTAGGGAGCAGTGATGGGATGTGTGCTAATTCTGACAGACTAGAGAGTGATCACACTATATAAATAAACCTCGCTTATTTAAAAAAGATGCAAAGGTAAAGATTTTGTTCTCTTTTCTCCAGTAATCTCCACTGTGTGGCCTATTGAACTAGATTCCTAAATCAGTATTAGATATCAAAGAAAACTTTATGACAGTTATCTTTTATTATTTTATTTGCCTTTAAATTTGTATGTATGTGTATATGCCTGAGTATGTATGTGAACTCGAAGATTAGAAAAATACATCTGACCCCCTTGCAACTGAACGTACAGGTCGTTGTGAGTCACCATATACATCCTGGGAACAGAAGCCAGGTCATCTGCAAGAGCAGTACCTAATGCTGAGCCATTTCTCCAACCCAAGGCAAATTATAGTCTGAAAACCCTCATATTGAGGAGCATTGTTTTCTTGATTTGTATTTTGTAATCTAATAATGAGAAAACTCTGGTCTAACTAAAGACTTGAAACTTGGAAAAATCATTACTACAACATATTGAGACATACCCTATATGAGTTCCCTATATATTCACATTTTAGATAGAGACTTCATTGCTAGAAACAAGGTGTAACAATAGCAACAACAACAAAAGGGTAGGGCTTTGAAAACTGAACAGGAAGACAAGCATTTGAACACCTTGGACAAACTTTCTCAACCTGCTTTCTCATCTCTAAAATAAGAATAGTAATTACCCATCTTGAAGGAATGTAATAATGATTAGTGAGCATACATGTAAAGCACATGGTACATAGTTGGCTGTAAAAAAAATCAGCTATTGTTATTTTATTATTCATAAGTGCAGCCACAAAGATTTTTTTAAAAAATCGGGACTTATGATTATTTTAACTACAAAAACAAAGCCAATCGCCACCAAAATTCTGTTAAGTAATACTTTGGGTGGTTTCAATTTTCCATATATAATACTATAATTCCTCCCAAAAGGTACATAAAATCCAAAATTAGCCACAGGCCTACTTATTTTGGAGTTAAAAATAAAAGACTATTATAACACAGAACAAAAGACAATTTTGTGGACAGGTGAAATCATTTCACCACTGGTGGGGAAATGTCAAAATTAAAATATAAAAACTATGAAAGGATAGTAAAAGATTCCTACCTTTAAACCGACTGCTATAAGATCTGTAACAACACTGTATGGAAAAAGTAAAAAGAGAAAATGGAAAACAAAGTTAGAGAACAAGTTTTAAAAGACAGATAAGATTAAAGAAAAAGAAAAAGCATTATAATAACAAATAATGAAAAAATGAACTATGAAATGTTAATAAAGAAAAAACAACAGACAGTGTAGCAACAGCAGAGTTCAAAAGCAAAGCCTCAACATCAACGCAAGAAACAAATTATTCTCAAGTGTGTAGGAAAGATCAGTTGTGCTTCAATACAAAAAGCACGTGTTTATCTCACTTTGACAAATCCAAACCAAAACTAAAATCTCCAACGTTCTTTCTTTTAAATCACTGATAGATGTGATCACACCTTAAAGCCTCAGGCAAACAGAGCCTGGCCTTGGATCTTACAGCCACAAAAGGCAGCTTGTAAAATTGGCATCTTATCACCCCAAAACACAAAAACATGGCTGGCTCCCAGAGCTAGCATAAATACAAACATTAGTTTTCACACACCATTAACACAATTTAAAAAACGTTATCCATCAATACTGTTTTGAGTACAAAAGTACTCCTCCTCCATGACAGAAATGAACATGAACACATGAACACACATGCACGCGCGCGCACACACACACACACACACACACACACACTCTTGGGAGTGGGGGAGAAGGCAGAGAGAGCTGGGATTCAAGAAGGAACTAAAAATATGTTGGCTAGTAGGCTTTGTTTTTTTAACTACTCAGAATAAAGGAAATGGGCTTTTTGCAAGCTGTGGGAAAATGAAATTTAATAAGCTTGCCTAGGGCATAGTTCACTATATTAAAAGCCACACTCTATAAGATAATGTGTAAAAACCCCTATACAGCTACTCTATACAAAAACTGATCTCTTCTACATCTTCAGTTAGCAGTTTATCTCCATATTTCCTAAAAGAAAGCTACACATAGGTTCTGTATTACATTACTAATCAATAGAATCATAATTTCCTAAAGGTATGCAAACTTGTCTTTGCATCAAGTGGTATAAACTTCACTGTTTTAAACAATAACCATTCCTTTTTTCCCTTGTCGAGTTCTGAAACTTGTATTCATTTCTCTGAAATGTAAACCTGATAAATAACTGATAAGCTATACTTCTTACAAGTGTGTAATAGTATCTTTATTGGTCCTGATGTACAAAACAAGCATTTCCCTATTTGAATGTCTCTATCTGCATCACTGTCTTAGCTTTAATCCTACAAGCAAGGCAAAGTTCGTAAAAACTATCAACGAAAGTCAGTTTGGGAAGGTGAGAGTAGAGTAAATAGGAGCAAAATGGAATGGTGTATGTGTTCCTGTGTCAAATATTTTAAAACCCATTACTTTGTAAGCCAATTAAAAAAGTAATTTTTAACAAGACGTAGTAAGTAGCAAATGATGACTAAAAGCCTATGCAACTAATGTTTTGGATCAGATAAACACATAGATGCCGAATAAGGTGACTATTCCTAGTCACCCTTGCCCCCCACCGGTGCGCTGTGGGGGAGGAGCTCGCACTTCACAGTGCAGAATCGAAAGTCAAGCCCTCTAAGTCTCACCACACACAAAGCTAACTTGTTTCCCCATACCCAAAGTTGAACCTTCTGAGGACGAACACTCACAGCCCTTCCTGAACGGATATAATGGCGCTTATGGCATAAATCACTGATAATTATTTCACACGTAAAATGAATCCGAGTCAGGTAATGAGAAGCCAATGCTCAAGGAGAAGCGTTCGCAAAGTAGCTCCCATTAAATAAAAATACTTTAAAGAACTTCACAACCATAAATCAAATCTAAAATTGCACTTTGATATCAGCAGCAGTGTGCAATCTGCATTTAAATGAGATAATCCATATATCACAATATTGTGAAATTAAGGTAAACGAAACCTAACGAGGGCAAAAATTGTAAGATTCTAGTGTCCTCACGTAAACACGTAGCATGCTATATCAACTACGCGGCAACCTGTTAAGTGGGTTTTACTTTTCAAATTATATGCTCCACCATTCCGCAGTTTATAGAAGTCTTGTCAACAAAAGTCGGCGGGGAGAGAGGTTAAGAAACAACTCAAACGGCAAAGGTTTAAATAAATAAAAGGTGGAAACTCTAATTGACTTGGGAGGTTTTTTTTTAAAATCTTGACTATATGATCCTGAATTTACTAAAATCCCTCAATTCACGCTTTTATTAAGGTACATCAGGTCCTGTCCCATGTTCCAGAGTTCCCAAAGAAATTACCAGCTCGGAAAAGGTGACTGTAAATCTTTTTTTTTTTTTCCTTTTAGTCACAGACCCCATTTAAACCGAGCATTTGAAAGCGCCCGGAAATCTACACTTACACAATATCGGACATCGCCCGAGGCGAATTCACGAACTTTCTTGGGGTGGGGAACGAAGAGGAAGCGTCCCCAGGGATAAAGTGCAGACGCTCGGTATTTAGAAGTGGTTAACGTATCTCACAGCCCAAGTCGGGAGACCCCGCCGGTCCCGAGACCCGCGCGGGACCGCAGTTCGAGACCCGGTCGCCGCCCAGACGGCTGTCGCCGCTCGCCCGGGCCCGCCGCCGGGGAGAGCTCCGCCGCGCGCCCCACCCCACCGGTAAACAGCAACTCCCCGAGCGCCGCGGCCGCCTCAGCCTCCGCCCCCGCCAGCGCCGCGCACCATTTTCTGAGAGGAAGTGTGGGGAGTCCGGCCCGGCACCCCGGCCCTGGCTCGTCTCCGCTTCCCGAAGGCGCCCCGAGGCTGCGAGGGGCGGACGTGACGGGGGTGCCGCGCGCAGGAAGCGGAGACCCCGACGGACAGACCCCCGCGCCCCCAAGGTCCCTGCCGTCGGGCTTAGCCCCGGGCCGCTCCTCCGCTAGCCGGCGTCGCGCCCTGCTCCCCGGCCTCGGCGGGACGCGTCGCCGAGAGGAAACGAGGCCAGCGCAGCCCCCGAGCGGCCACCCGGCAACTTACCCATCCATGGCCCAGATGGAGGAGCGCGTTGTGCGGGGATGGACGGGCTCACCGCGGGCGGAGAAAGCGGGCGGCGGCTCCGGGGACCAGCGAGCGGAGCCGCTCCGCAGCTCCGGCCGGTCAGAGGTGGAAGGAAGAGTGGGAAACAGGGGCGGGGACCGGGCACGCTCTCGCCAGCGCCGCGCCCCCGCCCTCCCGGCCCGAGAGCGCGTTCCCGCCTCGCCTGGCCCCGCCCCCTCGGCGTCGACGCCCTCCCGGGGCTCGGCTGGACTCCAGGGCGCCCTCTTCCCGCCTTCGCCTCTCCGCCCCGCCCCCTCCGCCCGAGCCTCGGCGCGCGTGCGCGCCCCCCGCCCCCAGCGTCGCGCCTGCGTTCGCGGGGACGCGCGCCTTGTGCTTCCCGCTTCGCGACTCGCCCTCCTGCAAGCCCGCGGGCCTTCCGGCTCCCGGGACTCGGGCTTAGGACCCTGAAAGTGGCTGGCTAGAAAAGCCTGGGGACCCCCGGGGGGCTTTTGAAGCGGAGCAGAGTGACTCCTGGCGGGCGACACTGCTGGCAGCAGGGCAGGGGACCCGCGCGACGCCCGCGGAGCAGGGGTGGACAGAGGTCTTTCCGGACCTGAGAGCAACGACGGTAGCCTGTCGGCCAGGCCCTGGCCAACCTCTGAGACCTGCACTGGCCGGATAGGTGGGGTTGGGAAAGAAATTAAGTAGATGAGACTGCCCTGGACTGAAGTTCATCTTCATTTCCACACGGTTTTAATCTGAGTGCTTTTCTGCCCAACAGTCAAATAGTAAGAGAAACTTTCATTGCATACCTATTTAATGGCCATCATAATGCCAGTGTTTTATAAGTTTATTTATTCATCCCTCCGCGGGGCGTGGCGTGGCTGGGGGAGCATTATAGGAAAGGGTTAATGTTTTTTCCAGGTAAAAATACGCGAGAGATCATCGAAATTTAACAGCCAGAAAATGTTTTGTTTGCACCAAAGCCCTTTCCTCTGGTATGGGCAAAACCAAGTGATAGGTAAAAGATAAAATAGCTATTTAGTATATATAATGCGTATAACTAGTGAGAACACTCTTTTCCCCTAAAGCCCATCTACTTCTGAATGGAGTGCTTTTTCAATTCACAGATCATTGAAATTTGAGCCATTTAAGCCATGTCTCAAAGTCTGAAATGAAAGAGGGAGCCTGGCCACACCATTTCAACTTCGATCTCTTTCCTGATTACCTACTTTAAAATAAGTAAACACTTCTTTAAAAAAAAAAAAAAAAAAAGGTATAAAAAGCTTGCAATTCAGGAAGGTCATTTTTAAAGAAATTTCAGTTCCCCTTTTCAAAAAGATGTCAAAGCCATTTTGTATGTTAAATCTAAACATTAAGTTATGTTTGGAAACATTTCCACCCTACATTGCTACATGGGATTTTAAAATAGCAACTTGGTGTAGAGGCACATAACTGTGCCTATAATTCCTACCTGCGTTTAAGGCTACCTTGAGCTACATGGTATGTTCCAGGCCATCCTAGGCCACAGAAAATATATAGTAATAATAAAATGTTAGAGAAAAGCAGCGGACCAGGTGGTGATAGCACATGACTTAATCCCAGCCCTCACTCATGAGAAGGGAGAGGGAGGGAAGAGGAGGAGAGAAAAGCAGGGGGAAGAGAAGCAGCCCGTGAAGTGTTCCTATTGCCGCATTTGGGTTATATTTTGTAATGTTTCCCTTTTTTGTTTGTTTGCTTTGTGTTAGTGTTTGGTTGTGCTTTGTTTGTGGTTGGTTGGTTGGTTGGTTAGTTTTTCAAGACAGGGTTGAGATCTCCGAGTAGTCCTGGCTATCCTGAAACTCACCCTGTAGACCAGGCTGGCCTCAAACTTGGACATATGCCTACCTACTTTAACTTTTTTTTTCTTTTGGGGGGGGGGGTTCGAGACAGGGTTTCTCTGTGTAGCCCTGGCTGTCCTGGAACTCACCCTGTAGACCACGCTGGCCTCGAACTCAGAAATCTGCCTGCCTCTGCCTCCCAAGTGCTGGGATTAAAGGCGTGCACCAGCATTCCAATCAATTTTTTTTAAAATTAAGTATATTAAAAGTATTAGTGTGTACATATGTGAATGCAGTGTCTGTGGAGAGGCCAAAAGAAGACATCAGGTTCCCTACAGCTAAAGTTACAGGCCATCTGATTCGGGTGCGAAGAACCAAACTAGGGTCCTCTACAAGAGCAGTAAGTGTTGTTAGCCACTGGGCTATCTCTCCAGCCGCAGTTGTCACTCTTTAAAACTAATGAAGTCTTCCTGAAATCTATACCAAGTCACTCTAGAAAGTCTATGATTCAAAGACTATATCCCTGAATAAAGTTAATAAAACTGTACTTTAGCCGGGTGGTGGTGGCGCACGCCTTTAATCTCAGCACTTGGGAGGCAGAGGCAGGCAGATTTCTGAGTTCGAGGCCAGCCTGGTCTACAGAGTGAGTTCCAGGACAGCCAGGGCTACACAGAGAAACCCTGTCTCGGGGGGAAAAAAAAACAAACCTGTACTTTATTTCCTAAACAAACCCAGCTTTATAACAGAGGTCTAGATAACTGAAAAGAGTTTATAAACAGAAGACAAGGTAAAATGTTGCCTTTTCTAGGCCCTTTTGTCCTAAATTCAAAGACTTCATGGTATGATCTCTATGAGCTTGCATGTCACTCTGATTCAAATCAGTAGACAGGCTGGGAGATGACTCAGTCAGAGAGACGACTGCTGTCCAGTCATAATGACCTCATCAAGCCAAATCCTGGGGCTCAAGGCTCAGTTCGAGACCTTGTCTCAAAAACAAAGTGGAGGACGGTGGAGAGATGGCCCAGTGGTTAAGAGCACTTGCTGCTCTAGAGGACAGTGCCCAGCCCCAACACAGTGGTTCATAAATGTCACTAATTCCAGTTCTAGGGTATTCTATGCCCTCTTCTGACCTCTGAGGGCACCAGGCACACACATGGTGTACATACATGCATGCAGATAAAGCATCCATCAAGTAAATAAACCTATCAACCTGGCATGGTAACACTATAATCCCAGCACTCAGGAGATAGGCAGATCTCCCAGTCCAAGGCCAGCCTGGTCTACAGAGTGAGTAGTATCCAGGATAGCCAGAAAAACACAGAGAAACCCTGACTTGAAAAACCAAAAAGTTGGAGCTGGAGAGATGACTCAGCGGTTAAGAGCACTGACTGCTCTTCCAGAGGTCCTGAGTTCAAATCCCAGAACCACATGATGGCTCACAACCATCTGTAATGGGGTCTGATGCCCTCTTCTGGTGTTCTGGTGTGTCTGTGTACTCACACACATAAAATAAATAAATCAAAAAAAAAAAAAGCTTAAAAAAAAAACAAAAAGTAAATAAGTAACCCATATATACATACATACATACATACATACACACTCATATATATGGTACTATATATAATATATAGTAAAATTATATAAATTAAAATGGAAAGCTATTGTTGAAACACCTGATGCTAACCTCTGACCTCTGGCCTCTGCAGGTGTACACACACACACACACACACACACACACCGAAAACAACAGCAACAACAACTGGCAGAAGGTAGAATGGAGTTTGCTTCTTAAAGCCTATGTTCTGGATTTTAGGTATTCCCATACTCTAAATAACATAGAAGAGACTTGGTCTTTTGTAATTTCAACCAAAGGTTCTGGGTTTTCAGAATGATTTTACACACGTGACTTTGGTAGAAGCACTTTATATATAATATTCTGTCTTCTTTGTGCTGAAGAGGATAATCTCTGCAGATTACTGTATAATTTGAAAAGATAGCTCTAAATAATTTAGCTTATAATTTCTCCCGTGTTTTTGTTCTGGTTTGCTTAAGAAATACCCCCTGAAACTTGTTTATCTGATAAGAGACACACCCCTTCATTATTATGTTTACACAGAAAGTAACCTTTGAACACTCGCCTTAAGCTATTCTGCTATTCAGTGGTTAAACATTTAACCTGAATTCGAATTCTTGTTTACAGGTAAGACTTCTTAAGACAGAGAGCAATCAAAAAAGATGCCATTGTAGTTCAAAAATAATATTAGCCATTAGGTGAATCTCAGAATGTCATTACTGGAACGTTTATATCATGACAATTTCAAAATTATAACTATTAACATCTATTCCTTAAAATAGAAACTTGTGAAATCACACTAAATGAAGAAGACCAGCTTCAAAAGCTTATATACTGTGTGACTATTTCTGCAGCATTTTCACAAATGACGAAATTACATAGAGGAAAAGTAGATCGATGTTTGGAAGAGATTGGGAACAGGATGCAGGGAGTAGACCCCTATGACTAAAAAGTACTATGGAAGGGGTATTTTTGTGGAGATGAAAACAGTTCTGAATCTTGATTCACAGGGAGGGGGTATTCATATAGACCTTCACATGATATGACTGTATAAACTTCAGATGCCCACACATATAAAAGTAACAAATATATGAATGCACCAGTGTCCATTTCCTGGCTTTGATAATATGCCCTCATTAAGATGGTACCATTGGAGGAAACCATGAGGGATTCTCAAGGCCTTGTTCCACTATCCTTTATATTTCTGTGCACTACTATTTTAAACTATTTTAAATAGTTTTAAGAGTTCAGTGTTATCTGATTGTTCTTTAATATTTGTTATTGGTTCAGTACAGATACAGTAGTAACTTCAAAATCTTAGGCAAATACCATTTGTGTCTATTCTTCTTTTCAGGCTATCTTACTGTGGTTGTCAAATGAGCTTGTACTAGCTGGCATGTACAGAAGCAGATAGACTGCCCATTGTGTCACTTTAGCCCTTCTTCAAGCTTCTTCCCACTATGGTGGAGGAGTCTTCAAAGTGTTTCTTGTGTGTTCACTGCAGATTACTCTGAAAGACAGTTCTAAATAATCTACAGTTGTATTTACCTTGTGTCTGCTTCTTGTTTCCTTAAGAAATTCCTCCCCTGAAACTACCATGAATAATGTCTGCTTTCCTCATCTTGTGACTGTCCCAGTGTAATCATCTGCACGTGGACAGCGCCTGATGCAGAGGATGCCTCTGTCTATACTGAAGGTGCTGTTACCTCCTGTGTCACTATAGTTAATGTCCAGCACTTGCCAGACTTGCTATGGACATTCCTGGTCTCTACATGAAACACTTTTCCAAAGAAAGAGGAGACTTTATCCCCTGTCTTTTGGTTGTCCTATACCACAAGGCTCCCTGTGTTGCCCAGATTTTTTTTTTAAATGTAATTGTCCTTTCTATCTTTATTCAGAGTTTCCTTAGGGTTTAGACCAGAGGACTGTCCAAGTGATAAAAGCTAATGTTTTAAGAATCATTCCCCTTAAACACTGACATCCTGAACCGGGCAGTGGTTGTGCATGACTTTAATCTCAGCACTTAGGAGCAGAGGCAGAGGCAGAGGCAGGTAGAGTTCGAGGCCAGTCTGGTCTACAGAGTGAGTTCCAGGACAGCCAAGGTTACACAGAGACACTCTGTCTTGAAAAAAAACAAAGCAAAAAACAAACACTGACATCCTGTCCTTGAAAATAATACCCTTAGTTGATGTAATGATGCACATCTTTAGTCCCAGTACTCAGGAGGCAATCTGGTGAATCTGTGAGTTCGAGGCCAGCTTGGTCTACAGAAAGTTACAGGACAAGGCCGGGCGTGGTGGCGCACGTCTTTAATCCCAGCACTTGGGAGGCAGAGGCAGGCAGATTTCTGAGTTCGAGGCCAACCTGGTCTATAGAGTGAGCTCCAGGACAGCCAGGGCTATACTGAGAGACCCTGTCTCGATAAAAAAAAAAAAAGAAAAGAAAAGAAAAGAAAATTACAGGACAGCCAGGGCTTTGTTACAGAGAAAAACCAAGCCTGTCTCAAAATACCAAAACAAGCCAAACCAAACCAAAAAAGAAGAAGAGGAAGAGGAAGATAAAAAAAGAAAAGGAAAGAGAAAAGAAGTGTGTGTGTGTGTGTGTGTGTGTGTGTGTGTGTGTGTGTGTGTTTGGATGTTTTGCCTGCATGGATATGCATGCACTGCCTGGCATGCCTGATGCCCACCATGGAGACCAGAAAGCATTGGATCTCCTGGAACTGGAATTACAGGTAGTTGTGAGCCAGTATGTAGGTACTGGGAATTGAAGTAGGTCCTCTGGAAAGAGCAGCCAGCCAATTCTCTTAAGTTACATTAAGTTATTATGTCCCCTAAGAATCCATTTTTTAAAATTTCCACATCTTTGAACAATACTGTTCAGATTCCTTCAACTAGAATTTGCTGCTTCTGTCCTACAATTATAGGATTGGAGAGGAAGACTACAAAGATAAAAACGATGCTTATTAGCACTGTGATTCATTATGACTGAGACTGACTTTGAACACCCGATTGAAATAGAGTTTATGGTTTTCTTTACTGTAAAGTGGTCTTTTTTCCACCTTCCTCCCTTCCTTCCTTCCTTCCTTCCTTCCTTTCTCTTCATCTTTTTTCCTGATTATATTCTCTGAAAGGACAGCATCACAGGCAGCTCATGCTTAAGGATGGGGCATCACCCTCTACTTCCTTGAAGGAATAGCATTCACCTAAATTATTTGAGATGAATTTGTACATATAACCATTTATTTTTTTATTACACACTCACAGACATTTATTTTATACTCTGATTTTAAACCAATGTCATTTTTATCTTAATACCCAAATTGTTCTAGCCATTGGTCCATGTGAGCTATTTAAGCTGACTTCTGTGCTACATAACATTGGTGGGAATGTTTTATATTTTTGTTTAGCCTCTAAATATTTCCCAGGTTGGTTACAAACTCCTGGACACAAGGACTCCTTGTCTCAGCTCTTGAGTCCTGGGACCACAGGCACAAACTACTATACCCAATTACTTCTTATTGAACACTTCTTGAATTTTATGGTATTACAAGATGTTCCAGAGTCATCTTGTTTATTTTCTGCCCATGTGTGTGTCAAAAAACAAGATCTGGGTACTAAATGTGCTCACTGCCTCTAAGTTTTTAACTTGAGAATTCCCAAAGATCTAAGCATTAATGTAGTGTGTATGTGTGTGTACATGTGTGTGTATGTACATGTATGGCTGCAGGTATATAGGCATGAATGGGCATGTGTGTAGGTCAGATGACAGCTCTAGGCACTATCCACTTTATCTTTTTAAAAACAAAATTTCCTGCTGGCCTGGAACTGATAAAGGTAGACTGGCTGGCTAGTGAGCCCCAGGGATCCACCTGTCTCTGCTTCCCTTACTCTGGAATTACAAACATTTACCACCACACCCAGTTTTATTCTTTAAGAGAAAAAAAAAAAAAGAAGAGAGTTTGGGGCCGAAACTCAAGTCCTTGTGTTTGGTTCTTTATCAATTAAACTATCACTAGCTCAGTGTCTGTTGTGGGATGTTTACGCTACGATCAGTTATAAACTTAGAGTCCACAGTGACAAGTCAGCATTGAGAGCACTCACTCACCCTTCAGCCTCCCCTCACGCACAAGAATTCATCAGGAAGCTGAATCCTGGAAAAGAAAACCTATGTCTCTTCTTTGGGTCTTCCTCTATTGTGGGAATGGCCCCCTAGGGAAGTTCTTAATTTATAGGCAGCATACTTTATCCCTAGTCCTTTTTTTTTTTTCTTTTTTTTTTTCGAGACAGGGTTTCTCTGTGTAGCTCTGGCTGTCCTGGAACTCACTCTGTAGCCCAGGCTGGCCTCAGAAATCCGCCTGCCTCTGCCTCTTCCTCCCAAGTGCTGGAATCAAAGGCGTGCGCCACCACCGCCCGGCTATCCCTAGTCTTTATCCTTTCAAGTTTCAAAATGCTACTGAGCCTTCAAGAATATCTCACTCAAAATGGTACTGGCTTGATTCTTGTCAAAATCCACTGTTGTCCCTGATTTGGGAACACAATGCCAAGCATTCTTCAACGCCTGCGATGTGGGCTCTATCAGTGCACTGGTATCATTACTGTTGACATTTCTGGCTACTTTTACTCCTTTTCTATGGCCATCACTCTCAGAAGTTCTGTAGCACACAATGAATTTCATTCTTATTAAGTATTTGACTCTTCCCATCCAGCCTTTCACCAGCCCTTAGCATGAGCTTTCCCTAACTTATTACATCTAAGCGACTAAGCACCTGCTGCCTGGTCCTAATCTTTTTAAAGAAGTAAAACTTGGAAAAACTGTTCTAAGGTAGCAGAAGATTGCTTTCCTTCAGTATGTGTGCTTGTGTGTGCATGTGTGTGTATGTATGCATGTGTGTGCATGTATACGTGTTCATGTATCTCAAAACAGCTTCTGCACTGACTCACCATTACTTCTGATGAAGTACAATGTTGATTAAATATTATAGATGTTCGGCTGGGCAGTGGTGGCGCACGCCTATAATCCCAGCATTTGGGAGGCAGAGGCAGGTGGATTTCTGAGTTCGAGGCCAGCCTGGTCTACAGAGTAAGTTCCAGGACAGCCATGGCTACACAGAGAAACCCTGTCTCAGAAAAAACAAACAAACAAAAAATTATAGATGTTCAAAATACCGTTATTATTATTACTGTTCTATGGGGAGGGAAGATAGTTTATTTTTGAGTATCTGAGACCACATACCAAGCAGGAAATATAAATTTTTTTGGGGGGAGGCACTCACTATGTAGCCCCGACTGGCTTTGAATTTGCTACCTTTGGTAAACCAAGCTGTCCTTAAACTCCCAGAGATCTGCCTGCCTCTACCTCCTCAATGCTTGCATTAGAGGCTTGGGCCACCACCCCCAGCAGGAAATACAGATTTTACTTTGTAATTAGAACAAAGCCTTCACTCTGGTCACTAATTCAAACTTGTCCACAGAATCCTTTGACAGAAGTCTTTAACAAAGAGCCAAGTGGGTTGGTTAGCATGTACCTATTTTCTTTTTCCAGACTTGCCCTTTGTTGAAATAATAGCCTTACGCAAAAAGCAGGCCGTAGTCTAAGGTCAGTGGAAAAGTTCCTGGAATGTTGGACAACTGGCTGGAGCTGCTCTCCCTTCCCAGTATCGCTCTAAAATATGTTTAACTGCTGATGATTCCACAGGACACCAGGCAAATGTTCAACCTTGAGTGGGCAAATAAGCAAAAGGTCAGTCTAAAAAAGAACACACACACACACATGCACACACGCACACACGCACACAGGAGTGTGCAAGCACACGCAGGAAAACAGAGCCCCGGCTGGAAAGTTTCTCCCTGAGAATGTATTATTTATGTAACTGGAAAATTGACCCTCCCTGCCTCACTCCCATCTAGGCGGTAGAAGGTCACTTGCACCAAGGGCTTAGGTCTTCTTATTGTGTGTCTTCCAAAACACAGGGAGGATGAGACCTTAATCAAAAATTTAATTTTGTGGAGGACAGCAGGAGGACCACATGTAGGAGGAATGTAATTTGTAAGAGAGTAGAAACACAAAGTATTCCCAATGCTTGACCTTTGTGTAGCAAACCACAGGCCATTAAGAGATCTAGTATGAAGAGGCTATGGGGCTTGATTTTTAAACTAATTTCAAACATTGGGTACAATCCAAAAGCAAGATGTAAAGGAACTGTTAGCTATCTACGGTTATCAAAGAGGAAGGAGGAAGCTTGGGTTGATCAAGGGAATGTCAAGTATTTCTCTTTCTCAACATGTAAATGCAGTAATTCTCTTTCTCAAAAGTCATATCTGTCTTTGGGAAATGCTGGTACATTTGACATAATATTTACTGGCAGGATACCAGAACAGTTAGGTGGAAATATCCTCCAGTGGAACTTGGACCATTCATACTCACCCTGAGCTTTCTTGCTAAAGCTATTTTCAAAACAAAATGAATAATTCAGACAAGAAAACGTTTGACTTGGGAAAGGAGGCTGGATCCTGGTGTGAGAGCAAACCTGTGAGTAGGGACCAGCAGGAGCCGAAGATAGGAAAGGCCATTTTAATGAAGGAAATTTGAAGAAAGATTTTCTCAGAGAGAAAAACATTAGAAGTGTAAGTGTACCTAAAAATCTGGTAATGGATCATATTCTTTTGATCCTTTGGTCTTGAAATAGGATATCCATTAAGAATTAGGTCCACCCACATTTAATAGAAAACTCAAAGTAACTGGGAAAAAAACTTTTATTTTGGTTTTGAAAATTTGTACTCAATCAAAAAAAGTTCAAAGTTATGGAGTCAAGGCTGGTTTGGCATTTCATGTTCATTAAAAACCCAGTCTCCATGTGGTTTCTTCATGTGGGTACATGACTCTCAGTCTTAGTATCATACGTGTCTAGAGTCTGGATAGATGACTCTGTGGGTAAAGTGCTTTTAGCACAGGCATGAGGACCCGAGTTCAGATTTCCAGCACCCAGGTAAATGCAAGGAAGGTGTGGCAGCCCACCCATAATCTCAGCACTGGGACGGACGGACGACAAAGGCTCTCCAGAGCTGTTGTCACTCACACAAGGTGAAAACTCTTCTTACTGCTTACATGGTGATGAGTTACAACCGAAGGGAATCTCAGCAAGGTTTGGAGTTCCCTGGTCATGGCCTGGAGCACAAGCCTCGGGGAGAGAGTCTACAAGGACTGCCTTTGATGCCCACAGTTAACAAGTGATGAGTCAGAGACTGCAAAGATTGCTGGCAGCTAGAACTACATTCAAATTCCTGAGTGCAGACTGTCCAGTTAGGCTCTTCTGACAACTTAGGGCAGAAAGGGAAACTGGAGCCACCAGACTTGTTTGGGAATCCCTTTTAAGAGCTTGACTTACTCTCTCGATCTCCCCACTAGGTTTGACACTCTCTAGTAATTAATTCTCAATTTAAAAAAAGATTTATATTAAAGCCCGGTGGTGATAGTGCACACCTTTAATTCCCAGCACTCAGAAGGTAGAGGCCGGCAGATCTCTGTAAATTCAAGGCCAGCCTGGTCTACACAGCTAGTTCCAGGACAGCTGGGCTACACAGCCTTGGTTTTTGGTCTCGAAAAATAAAAAAGAAAATAAAAATTATGTTATTTTTAATTATGTATATGTGTGTGGGCATGTACACGTGAATGCAGGTGACTTCAGGAACCAGAGAGGGCATCAAATCCCCAGTAGCTGCAGTGATGGGAGGCAATGAGGTCCCCCATCTCCAGCACAGATGCTGGGAAACTAACTCAGGTTGTCTTCAAAAGCAGTATTCACTTTTACCCACTGAGCCATCTCTCCAGTCTGGATTGGTCCTTATTCTACACCTAACACTCACACAAGACCACAGTCCCTAGGATGAGAGAAGGGGTGTCTTAGTCAGAGTTTGTCTTCCTGCACATCAGGACCAAGAAGCAAGTTGTGGGGAGGAAAAGGTTTATTCAGCTTACATTTCCACATTGCTGTTTATCACCAAAGGAAGTCAGGACTGGAACTCAAGCAGGTCAGGAATCGAAGCAGGAGCTGATGCAGAGGCCATGGAGGGATCTTACTTACTGGCTTACTTCCCCTGGCTTGCTCAGCCTGCTCTCTTATAGAACCGAAGACTACCAGCCCAAGGATAGCACCACCCACAAGGGGCCCTCCCCTCTTGATCACTAACTGAGAAAATGCCTTACAGCTGGGTCTCATGGAGGCATTTCCTCAAGGGAAGCTCCTTTCTCTATGATAACTCCAGCTTGTGTCAAGTTGATACAAAACCAGCCAGTACAAAGAGAATATAACAACTTCATTTTGAGTTAACATAATGAGATTTTTATGATGATGATGAGGAGGAGGAGGAGGAAGAGGAGGAGAAAGAGGAGAAGGAAGAAGAGGAGGAGGATATGTAGTTTTTTGGTCCCAGCAGTAAGTTTCCATTTCCCCAAGAAGTAGGTCACTTTCTCTTACCTGCAATGAGTCTTTCTGTCCATGTTACACCAAAAAGGAAAGGAAAGGTTGGGGGCCAACTGCAAGTCCTAGCCCCCAATAACTGTTTTTGTCTTCATGCACCAGGACAAGGGACACCATTACAGCTGTTTCCACAATTGTGCACTGTGGTGGTTTGAAAGAAAAATGGTCCCCTATGGGCTCACGTATTTGAAGACTTATTTCTTATTGGTGGGAGTCTTGAGAGGTGAGGGGACTTTTAGGACCTAGAGCCTTGTTGGAGGACGCACATCATTGAGGGCAGGCTTTGAGAGTGTATAGCCTCATCCCGTTTCCGGTCCACTTTCCTGGCTTCTGTGTGAGGGAATGTGACCAGCCAGCTTCCTGTTCAGGCTTCCTGCTGACATATCTTCCTTACATTACTGACTCTTCCTCCAGAACCAGAAGCCAAAATAAACTCTTCTATGATTTGCTTTTGGTGGTTTTTTTTTTTCTTTTTCTTTTTCTTTTTGTAATCACAGCAACAGAAACTGATACATAGCAGGGCAGGGACTCCTATTTCTGTGTTTATAGACAGAGACAGGGAATCAGTCCCTCCTATAGAAAGGGCTCAACACCTTTAGACTGATACAGGAAGTAAGGAGGAAATGACCAGGCAGATCACTGGAAACCCAAATGAGAAACCAAACCCCCCTGTCCTCGGACCCAACCTTTTCTTCTCTGTTCACAGTCTGTGGCACTTACAAATGTATTTTGCTTTTGTACTGCTCTGAACTCTTTTCTGTTATTTAATTCTTTAGCGGACAGAGAAAAAGAACGACCTACTAGCCAGTATCATATACACACACCACACCAAAGGAATCAGGGCATGCCTGAGCTCCTATAAATGGAGGGGGTTTGTCAGCCTGGCTTGGGGAAGGGTGAGGTCCCAGACTTCAGAGAAAGACTGAAGACTTCAAAGTCAGTCTCACTATTTACTAAGAAAGACTGCTCTTGCTTTGGAGAACCTCCAGAGATAGATGACTCGCCTGAGACTGTCATTTCTGATACCCGCCACTTCAGCAGCCTGTTCTCCACACACTTGCTCCTCAGAGGACTCCACTCAGTTGGCTTCTCCTGGCCAGCTAAGAGGTTAGAGCTGTACTTTGCTGGCAGCCTGTGGGATGGTACCCCATTACTGAGAAGTTTTTTTCTAGTTTCCTGCTTGGGGTCCTAGTCAAGATTGTCCTGTTTAATTTTTTTTTTTTTTTTTTTTTTTTTTTTTTTTGGTTTTTCAAGACAGGGTTTCTCTGTGTAGCCCTGGCTGTCCTGGAACTCACTCTGTAGACCAGGCTGGCCTCGAACTCAGAAATCCGCCTGCCTCTGCCTCCCAAGTGCTGGGATGAAAGGCGTGCACCACCACCGCCGGGCTGTCCTGTTTAAATTGTTAATCCTGCATTGCAAATAAAAGCTCTCCTCCCTTTTCCTCAGCTGTGGTCACTCCTTTCTTGGAGGGAAGGCCCAGGCAAGAACCCAACGGAATCAACTGTATGAGTGCTACACTGAACAAAGCAACACAACACAAGGAGCAAAGCTGACTGTTCTCCCCACACACGTGGGGAAGCCGGGGCCTGCCGTCCCAAACTACACTACGAAATCCCAGACAGCCTCACCTGAGGTCATCTGAGGAGCTGTCGGCTATCTGACCTGTCGGTCTCTGCATGTGATCCATAAAGCCTCTGCAGAGGTGTCTTCTTAGGAATAGTATCTAGAATGTGATGGCTTTCCTAAAGTCAAGCCATTTTCCCCAGGAACTCTTCCCAGATGGGTTCAAACCTAATCAAACACTCATTTCTATACAAGACAACAGCAAAGGGATAAAGATTATATTGGCCAATATCAGTGGTTCTCAGCTCCAGCTGCATATTAAAACTAGCAAAAGGACTTCACAGCATACTGTTTTCCTGGGTGCATCCTTGCTATAACTTGGCTTTGGAAACCACCACCCCCCCCAAAAGGTCCATGAAGGCTTTGCCCCCAGTTTAACTCTATTGGGAAACGGTAGCAAATGTAGAAGAGGGGGCCTAGTGGGATGGCTTTGGGTTGTTGGGAGCTTTTTTCCCAGTGGATTGTGGGACCTATCCCTTCCTCTGTCTGTTTTCTTCCTGGCCATGAATAAGCTTCAGCTTACTCGTGAAACATGAAGCTCTGCCACATGTTTCTGCCATTGATGTGTGTGCCTCCTCACATAGGACTGAAAACATTTGGGCTAAAACGCATGGTGGTGCACGCCTTTAATCCCAGCACTTGGGAGGCAGAGGCAGTCAGATTTCTGAGTTTGTGGCCAGCCTGGTCTACAGAGTGAGTTCCAGGACAGCCAGGGCTACACAGAGAAACCCTGTCTCAAAAAAAACAAAAAAACAAAAATAAATAAATAAATAAATAAATAAAAAGAAAGAAAGAAAAAAAAAGAAAAGCAACCAGCATAATCATCTACTGATTTCATGAGAATCCCTTTAGGAAGACCTGAACTCAGAAACATTCTAAAGTTCTCCCAAGTTATTTTCATCTGTATTTAAGGTTAAGAATTACTACAGTAGGCCAAGCACTGTGGTGGCACACACCTTTAATCCCAGCACTCAGGAGGCAGAGGCAGAAGGATCTCTATGTGGTTGAGGACAGCCTAGTCTACACAGTAAATTCCAGGACAGCCAGGGCTACACAAGTGAGACTGGGTCTGTCTTGGAGGGGAAGGGAGCAGCACCAATCAAGAGGGGAAAAACCAACCAACCAACCAACCAACCAACCAACAACCAAGCAACTTGTGAGCTTAAAGTTTATTCTCTTGAAACTCCTCATCAAACGGAGAGAAAGGAGGGCAGTACACACTGAAGAGTGGGTGAGGCATAGAAACTGCACTCATACACTCAGAAGTGAAGCAGAAATCAAGACATCCCACGTCCTCAAACAGGCAGAAATGAACGGGATTCATCCCCACTAGACTGGCCCCATAGAAACGATGAAAGGTGTCCTACCCTAGCAGGGAAAGGCTGCTATCCACTCTGGGAGGTGTGAGCAAGTAGGAAAGCCAACAGCAGAGCACATACCTCTGAGGAAAAATCAAAACTCAGCATTCTAAAACCACCAAACCACAGAGAGGAGCAAGAAAGGAACCAAGGTACACAGAGCCACCAGGAGAAAAATCTGTGAGCTTGTCTTCACTTATCAACAATAGTCTTGAATACAAACAGATTATTTACTCAATGAAAGATATCAGTGAAAAAGACTCACTGGATGGATTTTTAAAAACACAGACACAGTTGCATGTGGTCTAGCGGAAAACAGCTTCACTGGAAAAGGTGCACAAAGATAAAAAAGGGAGGGGTGGGAAAAGATTGCCAGGCAAACATAAATCAAAAGGGAACAGGAGTCACTATAATTGTATTAAATTTAATTCATGATCTAATTGTGTTAGATTAAAAATTATATTTAAAACATTAACGAGCCGGGTGTGGTGGTGTACTCTTTTAATCCCAGCAGAGGCAAGTGCTGAGGCAGGTGAATGAATCTCTGTGAGTTTGAGGCCAGCCTGGTCTACATAGCAAGTTCTAAGCCAGCCAGAGCTACATAGTGAGACCCTCATCTCAAAAAAAAAAAAAAAATACTGAGTAAACTGGATATGTCTGTAATCTTAGCATGAAGGAGGTAGAGGCAAGAAGGTCAGAAGGTCAGTGTTGCTGTGCTGTAGGTTAATCCCAGCATTCAGGAGACAGAGGCAGAGGCAGGCAGATCTCTGTGAGTGTAGTCTGGAGAGCAAGTTCCAGGACAACCAGAACTACAAAGAGAAACCCTGTCTTGAAAAACCAACCTGAGATTCATAAGACAATGTCTTAAAACAAAACGAAACAAAACAAAACAAAAAAACACTTGGGAGGTAGATGCAGGTGGATTTCTGAGTTCGAGGCCAGCTGGTCTATAGAGTGAGTATCAGGACAGCCAGGACTACACAGAGAAACCCTGTCTCGAAAAAAAAAAAAAATCCAAGAATCAATGAAGCTGGCTCTTCATTAATGAATAAACAAAATAATAAAAGAAAGAATTCAACAGGAATAGCTATTCTAATTCATAAATACACAATGAATACAGTAGCACTCGGTTATAGAATACAAACACCATCAGCTATAAAAGGAGACATATTAGAATATATTCAGACCCTTTCTATATCTTAGTTCTATTAATATATAATTATCCAAACCAGAGCCGGGCGGTGGTGGCACATGCCTTTAATCCCAGCACTTGGGAGGCAGAGGCAGGCGGATTTCTGAGTTTGAGGCAAGCCTGGTCTACAGAGTGAGTTCCAGGACAGCCAGGACTACACAGAGAAACCCTGTCTCGAAAAAAAAAATTATCCAAACCAAAATATTTACAAGGTAACATTAAATCTATGCTATAGGCCAAAATGGTCTAACAGACTGTTGACCTTGTCTGTCCTTATCCTGAAGCAGAATAAGCTTCAGGGTACACACTCTCTTCTTGTCAGCAAGTGAGCCGTCCTCTAGAGTAGACTGTAGGCTAGGTTATATATAATTCGAATCTCAGCAAGTTCAGTAAAATTTAAATCATGGCATTATCTTCTCTGAGATAAACGTCAGCAACAGAAGTTTCAGAAATTGTATAAATACTTATAAATTAAGCAACATTCTCTTGAATGAATGAGCTATTGAAAAATAAAAAAGGGAAGTTTAAAATGTCTTGAAAGGAACAAAAATGAAAACACAGCATATTGAAACCTCCAGGATTCAGTTAAAGAAACAAAACAAAACGGTGCTCAGAGGAAGTCTCCAAGAAAGAGTGCTTGCATCAACAAAGTAGAAAGATTGCAGACACACAACCGAACAATGTATCATTTGGAACTAGAAGAAAAGAGCAAACCAAAACTTAGTAAAAAAGAAAGAAATTACAAATAAGCACATTCTGTGACAATCCTGAGGCTTCAGAGGAGGAGGCAGCTCAGGTAGTGGAATGCTTATACTGAAAACACCCCACCTCCCAGAATCCGTATACAAAAAGTCCTGAGTAGTGGCCTGTTGGGTGGGAGACAGCTGGATCCCTGGGGTTCCCTGGCCAGCCCAGCTAGATTAGCCAGTGAGCTTAAATTTAAGACCCCAATCTGTGCAACCAGCGGAAGGAAATAGAGGAGAAATGCCTAAGAACAACAGTATTGACAAAGATCTTTTGGGTTTGACCCTCAAAGCACAGGAAACAAAAGCAATACTCGACCACACATAAACAACAGATTTTTAAAAAAATACCAAATAACTGGTGAATATGAGGAGAAATGGAGACTCACGCTGTTGCTGAGAATATGAATTAATATTGCTACTACTATGGGTAACATTATTGAAGTGTCTCAGATAATTGACGTGCAAGTTTCTGGTTGGACCACGTGGTGCAGACTTGTGACGTGGTGTTTTGCTGAGACAAGACCCATGAGAGGACATGTGGTGTTTGGAGAGAGTGTGAATAAAACTCATTAGACAATGACAGGAAAACTGCTTAGCTCTTCATTGGTCTTGAGTCTTCACTGGTCTTCACTTTGTGACACAGGCACGGCAGAGAATTCCTGGCATTCCTGCTGGTCCTGGTTGCTTCCATCCACTCTTGCCGATTTGGAGGCGGCCTGGCAGTTTCTGCTGGAGTGTGCCACCATTGCTGATTCATGTTTTCTATCCTGACACTACTGAACTGTGTTGCAGGATTTTCCCCATCCAATCACATTAGGGCGGTGGGAGGTCTGTAATTGGAAAGGGAAAAGGGAAGCAGCGGGCTAATTGTCACAGAGACAGAGAATGACTGAGAGTAGGACAAGAAGGAAAATGGCTGCGAAGGTGAACCCTCATGGCAGTTACCAGCCACAAGTAGCTATGATTTCACAAGGTTAGAAATTTTGGGACAAAGCCTTTATCATTAAATGGCTCTGTAATTATTGTATTGGCATCTTGTACAGTGTGATTTTATTGATATTTAAATCTGATTGGCTAATTAAACTTTAAGAGTCTTGATTCTGGACCGGGCGGTGGTAGCACACGCCTTTAATCCCAGCACTTGGGAGGCAGAGGCAGGCAGATTTCTGAGTTCGAACCCAGCCTGGCCTCAGAGTGAGTTCCAGGACAGCCAAGGCTACACAGAGAAACCCTGTCTCGAAAAAAACAAACAAAACAAAACAAAACAAAACGAGTCTTGATTCTACTGGGGTACTGGTTATTGTGATGTGTTGGCGTGGGTGGAAGCGAGAGGAACTTAGGCCCCCTGCGGGAAAGATGGCCCAGTGGGAGCTCCTGTGGTCCGGCACGGCCGGAGAGTTGGTGGACAGACACTAGTGTCGGAACTTGCCGGCTCTATTTTTAGTATTTCCAGCAACAGAACTGGACTGCTGGTATCCTGACAACTGGAGATTAAAATGACTCTATAGAACTACTTCTAAAGAGGTTCATATCCCCTTGTCCAAATCTTTTCTTCCCTTCCTTTAGACAGTGGGCTAGAAAGGGGTGCGGGGTTCAAAGCATTTGAGAACCCTTATTAAAGTAGGTTTAAAAAAAGAAACTAAGCCTATGGATAACTAGAACTTGAAGTACTCTATAATCCAGCAATCCACGTAAAATCCAGCACACTAAAGAGCAATGTCTATGTCTAATATAGAGCTGTACTCACACGCACTGCAGCCAGGAAGTGGTTCGCACCTGCAGTTCCAGTATTTTACTATAGTAAGAGGAAAAACTGGCAAGAGGTGCTATTGGCATCTACAGATTACAAACCAGGAAGCTATTGTACTTATTATATAACGCCCACAATAGCCTTCTACAGCAATGGGTTATCTAACCACAAAGGCCAACCATTCTGAGGTTGGGAAATCTCACTGCTATGTTGTGAAGAATATACATGTGAATATCCATTGAGCAAACAGTTTTACTTTCAGAAATATATTGTAGAGAAATATGGGTTCTGAGCAAGAGTGCACATGTTTTTTTGTTTTTGTTTGTTTTTGTTTTTGTTTTGTTTTGTTTTCAAGACAGGGTTTCTCTGTGTACCCCTGGCTGTCCTGGAACTCACTCTGTAGACCAGGCTGGCCTCGAACTCAGAAATCCACCTGCCTCTGCCTCCCAATGTCCAAATGTTTTTTATGGCAACACTTTATTATAGAGACAAGTCTGAAAATACCTAAATGTCTTAAATTTGTGTTTCATCACAGATACAAATGATTACATCAATTTGCAGTACACTCAGATGAAAAAAACCATAAACTGCTTTTAAACAGTTAAGGTAAGGAATCAGTAAGATGGTTCAGCAGGCAAAGGTGTTTGTCACAAAAGCATGGCTACCTAAGTTTGGTTCTTGAAGCTCCCTTAAAGGTTGGGTAGAGAACTAACTCCACAAAGTTGAAGCTGTCCTCTGACTTTTACATGCTCACCCAGAGCACACACATTCACAGTCAAGTACACCCACACCCCCACACACAGTTAAGGTAGGTTTTTTGGGTATGAACATGGAAAGGTCTCTGTGATACTCAGCAAAGCAAAACCAGAAGTGGGCTTGCTAGTCCATGCCAGTAGTCCCAGAATTTGGAAGGTTGACATGGGAGAAATGTGAGTTCCAGGCCAGCCTGGGATACATTAAAAGACCCTATCTTAAACATAAAAACAAGAACAAAACTGTGTTTCAATACAGTGTAGTAGATTTAAAATCTTCCCTCTGCCTTAAAGAGATGAGAGAAATGTAATGATAGTATAAAGACCGGTATTAGAAGAGGGTGCTCGCTCTCCCTTGTCTTTGGAATTACATATTACCGGGGAAAGCACAGGGATGAGGTTATCCTACAATGTCGTATAACCACTGACAGTAATGGAGCAAGCAAGAGGAGGCACAGGAATTCTATGTGGAAGGTTGGTACCATATCAGAAGCAACTGCCACACTCTGAAAACTCCAGGGATTTCTCAGAAGGTGACTCTGGGGCAAAGTGACCTAACTTCTGTGAGAAGAAAACGAACATTTTCAAGAAACCCTCGACTCTCCTAAAGTCACCAAAAATATCTGTTCTTGGCCATAACATAGTTTTTTTTTTCTTTTTAAAAGATTTATTTTTAATTAAAAATGTAATTTAAATTTTAAAAAATTTCAAAACAATTTTAAATTACATATTTGTGTATGTGGGTAAGCACATGAAGGTACCCATGGAGCCCAGAAAAAGGAGGGCTTTAGAGGAGGATCTGGAGTTACAGGTAGTTGTTAGCCACCAAATGGAGGAACGTTTAAAGACAATCTGGGTGCAGTGTCTGTAATCTTAGCTCTTGAGAGGGAGAAGCAGGAACATTGAGCACTTCAGGTCAATACATTTCTTTTAGGAATTTAAATTTTATATAACATATTTATTCTCTCAAAACAGTTTTCTTTCTTTCTTTCCTTTTTTTTTTTTTTTTTTGTATAGCCCAGGCTGTCCTGGAACTCACTCTGTAGACCAGGCTGGCCTCGAACTCAGAAATCTGCCTGCCTCTGCCTCTCAAGCGCTGGGATTAAAGGCATGTGCCACAACTGCCCGGCACAAAATAGTTTATTTTTAAAGGTTTCTTTTGATTTATACGTATTCTTACTTCTTGATGGCAGTTCTATAGGGAATCTCGTATTTTTGCCTTAACTCAAATTATAGTTGTATCAAGACGCTAACAGTTTCCTGGTGGACAAAATTGAATTTTAAAGTAACATCGCCACCTGGTGGTAGTTTTGACTGTTTGCCTTCATGTCTCTTTGGTGTGTGTGTGGACATATAGGAAAGGTCGTTATTTGAGATTGTGAAACGACTTCCTAATGCTTCTTGCACAGTTTTACACTCCTTGCTGCAATGTCTGAGGGTTCCAATCTTTCCATCCTCTGAACATTGGTTATTTTCTATTCTTTAGATTTTAGCCATCCTGTGGCTACCAAGTGACGTAGTCTCGCGGTATTTGGTTGCATTAATGCTGCTATGTATTCCTCGTCTGCTTGTTGCCTGTTAGTATGTCTTTGGGGAAGAATTTTCTATTCAGATCCTATGGGATTTTTTGCTTTTGTTTTTGGAGATAGAGTGTCCCTGAGTTGCTTGGTCTGAAATCATACTTTTGGTATCAAACGATCCTCCTGCCTCAGCCTCTAAGTGTTTCTAGATCTTTGGTTTTTTGTTTTTCTTTTTTCTTTTCAACTTAAAAATTTAGCTTTATTTTTTATGTGTATGTGTGTTTTGTCTGCGTGTATGTCTGTGCACAAATGCATGCATCACTCACAGAGCCAGAAGAGGACCCTGGATCCTCTGAAACAGGCAGTCTAGACAATTGTGAGCTGCCGCGTGGGTGCTGGGAATGAATCTGAGGCCTCTGGAAGAGCAGCCAGTGCTCTAACCACGGAGGTGTGTCTCCAGCCTCTACACGTGTGCGCCTGTGTGCCACAGTGGCTATAACTCGGAGAAGCCTGGTTTTCCCGTTCTGCCGGGTGCATTTAAACTTAGGTTGTCAGGCTTGGCAGCAAGCGCCTTTACCCTCGGAGTCATTTTGGTGGCCCACTTTGTCCATTTTAAACTCCGGCCAGTTATCTTTCTTGCTATGTTGTGAGTTTTTCATAAATGCTAGATACTAGTTCTTTGTCATGTAAAAGATATTAAATCTGGTTAGGTATGCTATAGATTGCTCTTCGAAGTCGTTTTTCTTCTTTTCTAGACGGTGGTCCCATGTAATCAGGCTGGTACCAAGCTCATTGTGAAGTCAAGAATGACCCTGAGTTCCTGATCCACCTACCTCCTCTTCCCTAGTGTTCCAAGTACAGCTGTGTACTGTCATGCCCTGCTCTCTTTCCATTCCTTGATAGCATCTTTTTTTTCAAGACAGGGTTTCACTGTGTAACCCTGGCTGTCCTGGAACTCACTGTGTAGACCAGGCTGGCCTCGAACTCTGAAATCTGCCTGCCTCTGCCTCCCAAGTGCTGGGATCAAAGGTGTGCGCCACCACTGCCCGGCTCCTTGATAGCATCTTTTGAAGCACAAAATATTTTGAGAGTGGCTGAAAAAGTTGCTCAGAGGCCTCAGGCAGGCGTGGTACCTACCTGCCTGTAATTTCAGCCTCTGTTTCCCAGGCAAACTGGCTAGTAAGACTAGCCATATCTTCTGGTGAGCTCTGGGTTTGAGCTCAAGGCATCAACCTCTAGCCCCCAGATGGATGCAAACATGCATGCACTACATAATTATACCCCCACACATAAGAACATACAACACACACACACACACACACACACACACACACACACACACGAAAATTAGGGGGGAGCACTTGGTAGGGAGAAAATAGGTTTACTGAATAACAGGTAAGTGGCGGTGAGCAGGTTGACAGTCCTGTAACTAGAGGCCCCTCTGCCTGAGAAGCTCAAATCTGCTAGACCCCAATACTTTTTATCTCTCTTCTTGCTTGGTCTTTTGTTACTGAATCAAAAAATTCATTGTGGAGGGCAAGGCTATGAATATTTACCTCTGGGCTTTCTTCTAAGAACTTCACAGATCTAGTTCTTACGTTTAGGGTTTTGATTGATTGTCCACTGATTTTTTTTTTTCCTATGGAGTGTGAGGGTGGGATCTAATTTTATACATGCGGATCTTTGTAATACAGTATGTTTTGGCCCAAACTGAATGATGTCTGTATACTTGATGAAAGCAATTGCCAACACATGGGTTTATTTCTAGGCTCTCAATTCCAACGCACTGGTCTACATGCCTCCTTTCATGCTAGTACTATATTAGTTTTGTTTTTAAGATTTATTTATTTTATATATTTTATATAAGTACATTGTAGCTATCTTCAGACGCACCAAACAGGGCGTCAGATCCCATTACAGATGGTTGTGAGCCACCATGTGGATGCTGGGAATTGAACTCGGGACTTCTGGAGGAGAAGCCAGTGCTCTTAACTGCTGAGCCGTCTCTCCAGGCCCCCATATTAGTTTCTGTTGCTGTTATTTAGCAGGACAGACATCTTTAGAGCAGTTTAATGTTCATCAAAAAGCTGAGCAGAAAGGACGGATTTCCTCTTGTGCTAATACTTTGTCGCTGGGACAAAATGTCTGACAGAAACATGTGAGGAAGGGTTTATGTTGGCTCACAGTCCATGCCCGTGGTGAAGGCAGCTGGTTACACTGCATGCAAAGCCAGGAATGACGCCATTCACATAATTTTCTTCTTTTGATTCAGCCTGAGAGTCGAGCCCATAAAATCGGGCCACCCAATCAGTGTGAGTTCCCCTTCCTCAGTTAAACTTTTCTGTAAACACCCCACAGGCACATTCGTAGATGCACTTCCACGGTGATTCTCAAGTCAGTCAAGTGGACAATGAAGATTCGTCATTCACTGACCCGTGTACTCCTCTTTACCATCAACGCCCCCAAACTGGTGTGTCAGGGTTGCACTTAGTGAAGCAGCACTGCCACTATCTGCTGAGTCCGCAGTTACACTACTGCTCATGTGTGATGCTGTACATTATATGGTTTTTTCCTGTTTGGGGACATGTCCTGTAGCTCTGAGAGCCCTACTTCGTTGCCTGGTGCTGCCTTTGAGCTCCCTGTGTAGCCCAGGTGGGCCTTGGTCTTGTAAATCTTCTCTCAGCTTTCCAAGAGGCTGGGATTACAGATGGATCACTGTGGATAGCTTGCTGCTGCTGCTGCTGCTCCTCTTCCTCCTCCTCCTCCTCCTCCTCCTCCTCCTCCTCCTCCTCCTCCTCCTC